>CM026295.1:5449658-5563591 GCA_014851415.1 Cnaphalocrocis medinalis
TATGTGCTTAAAAAATTACGTCGCGTTCATTCCCGTCTATAATAATAATAGTCAATCTATTTTTGAGCTTATTATTAGTAATCATAAATCTAGAGTCCGCAAATTCTTAGATTAGAAGCGGTAGGTAACTCAAGTCATAGATTACCTGTACCTAATAGTGGTCAAGTACCTACCAGTTCTGATAGTGATACCTACATCCATAACTTCGTGTGAATAGAGATAGTTAAAGGTATAAGCCACCATTTGGACTGTAGGAGGTGGTATGAGGGAAACATTGTAATAAACATTTTGGCGATTAAAAAGAGTAACTGGCGAGTTTCTTGCCGGACCTTCTCGTCAGAATCAACTTTCCGATACCGGTGGTAGAATCGTATTATGTCTATTTATTTTTTAGTATATCATGTATCAAGATATATATTTAATTTCATTTAAATTATATACATTATTTTTAAATAGTTTTAAATATTTTCTTTATGTATGACGATTTGTAAGTGCTGTGTACAAGCCTATGCAAATAAAGAATATTTTGACTTTTGACTTTTGATTGTCAAAGTTAACTTTAGTCAATTTAACCAAAAGTAGTTTTTTGATCTGTACCTAACTAGGTATTAGACTGTATAACTATACAGTCTAATACCAGTCATAAGTAGAACTTAGGGCCGGTCTAAGTAGAAACATGTAGAGCAAACGTATATCTGACGTTCGAAAATCCTTTTGTTTCTATTTGACCATTGGTTAACCATTTTTTTAACCATCAATTCAGTTTGAATACGGATCAAAATATCGTCCCTTAGACAACCAACTCATAATGAAAAGAGCATCCCCAAAATTCCTATAAGGAAGCGTCTGCCACCAAAACCCGTCTAATTTAAGCTCCCAAAATAAGTGGAATAAGTGAGCTAAATGCGATTAATAAGCGATAATTTATGTTTAGCGTAATATGGCTTTGTTTGCGGCGGGCCGGGCAATTTGTACGGGCGCGCGTAAATCACGCGCCGCCGCGGTGCGCAAGCGCATACGTCACACGTGTGCGCGCGGGTAGGGCTGGCAGAGGACGGTTATGGAATATCCTATGATTTTTTGTGAATACGAGATAGATCACCTGATGGTAAGCGATTTTTTCTGCCCATGATTACCCGCAAAACAATTGAAGTCTCTAACAAGTGCATTGCCAATCTATGAACTCCCCTTCCCTTCGGTTTGGACCTCCGATATCTAGACTCAGCGAAATGCAATATTATTAAGCAAATGTGACTGACTGATATTGACAATTGACTACCGTGGTATTACTCCGGTCAAGCCGGCCCATTCATGCCGAAGCGTAGCTCTCTCCCAATATTAAATGTGTTCAATTCAAATGTATTAATTTTTTTTGACAAACATTTTGCGACAACCCTGCAGTTGCAACCGGAGCGGCGCCCGCGCACCTCTAAATTTATAGCGCTCAATCAATGCGGATTTATTGCTGAGGAAGCGACACTCTCGTTTTGTTAGTTGCACTTAAATATAGAACAAATGCCATTATAATTGG
Source organism: Cnaphalocrocis medinalis (assembly GCA_014851415.1). NCBI lineage: Eukaryota > Metazoa > Arthropoda > Insecta > Lepidoptera > Crambidae > Cnaphalocrocis > Cnaphalocrocis medinalis. The sequence continues at coordinate 5,451,190 of CM026295.1, forward strand.
CCGAACACCACCTGAGGCCCGCCGCACTTGGTTGTTCAATGTTCAGGCTACAGGATGGAAATAAGTTTGGTTATCGGCCGTACATTATTGATGTTAAATCGTTCTAAACAATGGTAGGGTCCTTAAGTATTTACCATTCCATTAGATATCCCATACGATTTACCTAACATTGGAATGGGAGAGTTCTATAGTATAATTTTAAATCGTTCTTAACAGAGAGTCCAGAAGTAAACTTTTTATCGTTGTTAAAAATGGGAAAGTCACAAAGTACAATTTTAAATCGTTCTAAACACTCGGTAATTGTGGGAGAGTCACGCTACGGCATGATGGGCCGGCTCGACCGGAGTGATACCACTGCCTCAAATAAAACCGGCGTGAAGCAGCCCCTGTGCTGTGTTTCGCCGAGTGAGTGAGGGTACCGGATTAAAGGTTGGCAGCGCACGTGTAACTCCACTGGTGTTGCAAGTGTCCATGGGCGGCGGCAATTGCTTACCATCAGGTGATCCACATGCTCGTCTGCTACGTATCACATAAAAAAAATCAATAGGAGAGTCCTATAGTATATCATTCCATTAGACATCCCACACAATTTACCTAACATTAACTTTCTTATTTGAACATTTGATAACAGGCTGAATACAATAACTGGGGTACCTTATTACAAGACTGACTGATGACGGCGCGCACCAAGAGGTTTAGCTCCTCATTCCTGCCCCAAGCCCCCTTCCAGTTCATGTGTTTCTCCTTCTTACAATCCTGGGCTTTCAGGCGGGGCATGAAACGGCATCTCAGCAGGCCTTCAAGGTGAGGATGGCAGGCTCAATAAGTAGATTGTTTGTTCTTTTGTGCCTGTCAACCTCATATTTGGATCTCACGGTCGCTTACCATCAGGCGGAGTGAGGTCATTTTGATTGTTCTCAATATAAAAAAGTTTTACATGTACCAAAATAAAATTATTGTTTGTTTGTTTGAAACGAATGCAGAATGAACTTCGGAAACAGAATCACATTTATCACGTGACGATGAAAATTTCAAAGTATTTCTCTCCATTTCATCACATTAAGAGCCCGCGAGCCTTGTAGTCGGAAGTGATAAATTTTTTTCGCATACCCGTTGAGTAAGGCATAATTGTCACTTTATGAGTTATTTGTGCGCCAGCGCATCTCTTGGAGCAACAGACGTCGGTAAATCATAAGGACTAATTTAGTCCGAATCAAATCGTTTTGTTCGTTTCTCCTTTGGAATTGTCTTCATAGGCCTCAGATGTAGAGTGATAAAATGTGAAAGTGTCAGCTTGAAATTTGTACGTCGGTAATACCTTACTTATTTATGTATCATACAATACGACTTAGGTAAGTGAGTCCAAGTAAACCTATAAGTGAACATTTACATCCTTTTAACCACTTCGTCTAATAACTATTCTGAAAAAGTATGGTTTATAAGTTTTGGATATTCATCGAGCATTATTTTCAGTTCCCATAAAAAAATCATAAGACCGGCTGTATGAAAAGTTGTTTTTTTTACGCAATTTCCGAACCTCAGGGAGCAATATATTGTTTAGAATGCTTGTTAAAGGATGAAGTTCATCAGCGACCCACGCTCGTTCACTGCTGGACATAGGTCTCCCCCAATGCACGCCAACCGCTCCCGATTTTCGGCCACTCTCATCCAGCTCACTCCAGCCAGCCTTCAAATGTCGTCATCCCATCTTGTAGCAGGGCGTCCAACACTACGTTTACCGAGTCGCGGTCTCCACTCAAGGACTTTATGGCTCCAACGGTTGTCAGTTCTGAGGCTAATGTGACCAGCCCACTGCCACTTCAGTTTCCTAATTTGGTGGGCTATGTCGGTGACTCTGTTAAGATGAAGATGAAGATGAAAGATGAAGTTAAAGGGATGTAAATATTAACAGATATAGCATGTACAACAGATCTAGATCTCTCTGGGTAGTGAGTTAGGCCTTCTTTAGTATTCTGGCCAGGAATTCCTCATTTCACGAACATGTATAAATAAATATATTGCATATTAACTTATGTCTAGCACAAACTTATGTTGAATAGTCTTACAGTTAATTAGTGCTTATATTTATTGACATTTTACCTGAACATTTCCCTGCATTTCAGGCTATTTTGTATAATAAATGTAATAATCTCTCTTTTGAATTCATTCTTCATTTCTCAATTTTAGCTCCTTATTTTCAAAATACTTATTATAAGTTTTAAAATTTAGATCTATCTGCATCATCTACTCAAATGGCTCCTAATATCACAACCGGTAATCAAAGTCTGCTAACCTATATTTCCATATAAATAGATACATACAATGCAATGAATCGCCGTTAATACCCGAGGTACAGACAGGAGGCGCGTGCGGCGCGCGGTCGCACTCCACTTGCCTCCCGGACCGAGGGACATCCCGAATTAATTGCCGATTGAGGAATACCGCGCATCGCGGGGGGATCATCAGCTGTCCAGGAATTGGCTGTCAGGTATAGGTTACGTAACATCTGGGATGTTACAAGTAGAAATATCCGATCATTAAACTACTTAAAAGCGTGAACGCGCTAAAAATTTCGGCTACAAATGAAGGTTTCAAGGATGGAATGTCATAAGAGCTCTACCTATTTGGCATTATCAATAAATAGCGTCGTAAGGTTTAAAAGCCTTTTAAAGGTAATAACAATTGATTTTCTATTGTGTCTGCTGTCTGGGCCTTACGACGTTAAATATCACAAATTACAAATTTATTATTTTCTAAAACCCATGTGCTAAATTTACCCTTGCAATCGCTATTCAGGACGTCCATTGTATCGCGCTAGTGTTTTGTCATTTCGGTTAGTATGTAAGATTAGTTGATGAATGAAGAACGAATCTAAACTAGAGATTATGAATAGTATAAAAGATGTCAACCATGTTAACCATCAACTGTGTCCGTGCTCTTACGAACGTTACAAATAGGTCTCCATAAATGTTTGACCAAAACATTGAGCGCGACTGTAGCGATAGATGTCAGTAGATGGGCAAGTTTGCGTATCACGAATATTACCTATGGCACAATAACACAGCGCGCAAAATTCGGTGCGCACCTTGCTGAAGATGCGTTGCAGATTATTCTACTAGGTTGTCCTCATCAAATCTTTTCTAGCAGTCTTCATAAACTCGTCAGTCCAACGAGTAGCAGCGAACATCTAACAGCGTGACACTACAAGATTTTCCAGCTAAACATTTTGTAGCAAATTGTCACAACTTTACGAAACACGAGACTTTATTTAGCTCGCGTTGACAGCAATATCGACATCTCCACCATTTCCCCAACAAAAATACCGTAACTAAAATAAACGAAGATCATTGTCGCTCCTAGCGAGTATAGTTATCATCGCCTCCATATTTATAGCGTTTCTTGACACGGCCGATGAAATTATTGCAACCGTTTGGTCGCTGGTTCCCGCTATTATAGCAATTAGTTGAGTGAGATGTCCGTGTGGGGACGCACGTGGAGTTTATGATGGTCGTTCGTGTTTGCTTTTTGGTTAGGTGATTTTGTGCGGTGCAGTGAAACGTCGAAGGAGGACCCCTGGGACTGTGATATCAGGTACCCGACAAGTGACTGTACTAGTTGAGGCTATATTGACGGGTCCCAATAACAACGTCGTATCTTTGAAATTATTAAAATATTAACTTAATGTAAAGAAAAAAAATCATTCGCGTTCGTGCAACTTTAAAACTTCGTACTGCAATTAATTGGTTTGGAAGATACCACTTTCTTCTTAGGACCTAATTTTTATTCCCTACAGCTGTTAGACCCCTCTTAATGTTGATTTAATCTAAGTTGTACTCACTTAGAATTATTGTTTACTTAATTTTTAATATCTTAACTGATCAATGATCATATTAGTCATAACATATGATCATTATATAACTTGAAAATTGTTTATTAGTACCGCGTTTTTACTCATATTTTTTAGCATTGGTATTAAACTTGCGCAACGTAATATATCGCTGTGTAATGTAATTTGATGCTGATAATGTAAAACACTAAGTTTTGGTTTGTATTACAAAATAAATTGTTTTGTTCAATTGCGAATATACTGATATCATTTCTTATTCAATTTAAAATATTTTGGCCAAATTCTGAGTAATTTTTATTTCTGTTACATACATATCCAAAGTGTTTATGACTTAGATAAGTTTGATTTCTTTTTATATTGAGGATAATCAAGATGACCTCACTCCGCCTGATGGTAAGCGGCCGTGAGATCCTAATATGAGGTTGACAGGCACAAAAGAACAAACGATGTACCTATAAAGTCTGTCTTCCTCACCTTGAAGTTTTTTCTCACCTCACTGCTTTTGACGTCATAGTTTAAATATTACTTAAAGTTGTAACTGATCGACGAGCGCAAAAATTCAGTATACCTACTCTGGTGTATAAACATGTGGAGTAAACTGACAGACGCAAATGTCAAGTTTCTATACATTTTGACATTTTGCATCTGTAAAATTGAGTGATAATCTTTGGGGATGACACATGGACATGAGTCAGTGTACTCCACATGATTATGAACCAGAGTATAGGTTCAAATACAAGTTTGCACTTAAAACATCATATTCCTAATGTTGACGTAGAACCAATACTTAGGACCTATGTGATGGTTGTCCACAGGTATCGTGCCGACCAGCCAGTGTCCCCGAGGGTTCTCGCTGCCGCAGACCGGCCGCCGGGATCACGACCAGACCGTATTGCCGCCCTTACACCACCCCATTAGAGATGTAAGTTTGAAACGTCATGAAAGACTTGACACGAATCATTCGTGAGGAATGTTTGGGGAACTAACGGAGTTGACAAACAAAGGATTATCATGGTTCAAGTGCTATAGATTTCGTAGAATAATGCATTAAACGTGAGACTGACTTTTGTTACAAAGAAAAATCTATGCATACTCGTATATCTACAATATGAGGTACCTACTTACGATTCTGCATGGAATTGAATATAAATAACTGTTCGAGAACCAGATAAAAACCGTTCACAGTACCTCCGTATTATTATTTTTCTAACATGTATAAGCTTACTTGGACTGTGTTTAGAGGTAGTTGTCGTATTATTTTTTTTTGTCTTACAACCTTTTTTAGTATCTACTTAGTTCCTTTGACGATGTAGCAGCGCCAAAAAGGCGCAAAATCAGGCATTGACATTTAAAAATTCTGCTTAATTTTTTTTTTACGTTCTAAATTTTTTTTAATTATTTTTTTTCTCTAGGGGTCACTCTGTACTCGCAGCACATATTCTCCGCTGCAGGCGCTCAGCGAGAGCACCTGCCGCGACCACGGGGCGCAGTCCGCGCCACCGCCCCCGCAGCTGCCGAGGCCGCAGGTTCGACTTCCATTACCTTCTTTTTTTATAATATAGGTGGCAGACAAGCCGACGGATTACCTGCAACGACAGTAATGTCACAAGTGCTCTGCTTACCTTTAACCCCCCTACCCCTGGATTGGGCCTACCCTCACTCACGCAGCGAAACACAGCGCATTCACTGCTTCACGCCGGTTTTCTGTGAGGACGTGGTATTACCCCGGTCTAGCCAGCCCATTCATGCCGAAGTGTGGCTCTCCTACTATTAAAATGCCTATATTTCATGCCTATACCGAATCACATGGTTGTGACTGGAGGCCGAGCGAGTCTTTCGCCCTTCCCGGATGGGCCGTGAAAACCAAATGGTCCGTTTTCTCGTAGCCCGTTTCAGATGGCCGTTGATGGAAGAGCCCCGGGGTTTTAGTGAGTAGGCCCCTGGGAGACCACACTATCCGGCCGTCTCCCAGCGGAGCAGTTCGTTTTCGCTCTAAGTGCGGAAATAGGAGTCTACAATAAATAAATCTTTCAAAGAAAAATTAAATATGAAAACTGGTCTAACTAAATTCATGCCAGCCCCAGGCAGTCACTCTTAGCCTCAAAGCAGTTCTCTCTCCAGGTGTCCTCTCAAAACGTGACGCTCCACTCCGCCGTGGCGCGCTGCACCGCCTCCCTGGAATTAGCAGCACTCTGGCGCAGCTTCCACGAGCTCGGGACGGAGATGATCGTCACCAAGGCCGGCCGGAGGATGTTCCCTGCTTTGCAGGCGAGGCTGGCTGGCCTGCTGCCGAATGCGGACTATCTGTTGCTGGTGGACTTTGTTCCGCTTGATGATAAGCGGTACCGATATGCTTTTCACAGGTTGGTGTCTCTGTTTTTGTAGCGTCAATGCTTATCAATACATCTAAGTTTTTAATCTACGATTCAGCACTTATTTGTCTCAACATGTTTAAAGAAAACATAAAGTGAAAATTCCAGAAAAGATAAAACATTTTTTTTTTAATCTTATGCAAATTCATTTTCAAACTATTATAACTTTGAAATTGTCATTTTTTGATTGAATGAATGGCAACCTTTACTTGCGGCAACCTATCGCAAATCCATTTAAATTTCATCGTAAAACAAATTTGGATTTAGGCTAGTAACATGCTAGTAAAAACATCTCTAAATGTTTAAATGATAAATAAAGTAAAATAAATATCTAATTATGTCGCAGTAAGTACTCTTTTCTTAGTAAATGTTCTTTTTAAACGCACTTCGCACTTAGGTTATGTATCCAACATCACATACATTGTCCTGGTCCCAAACTAAGGTTTTCCCTTGTGCTATGGAAACCAGAAACAACGAAGGAACCACAAACACTCTGGGTGTTTGTGGTACACAAATATCTGTTTCATCAACAAACATTTGTGTCGGTGCGGGAATCGAACCCGCGACCCTTACGTCTCAATATTTAGGTATACTTATTGTATTAGCAGGTAATTAAAGACATTCATCCTATCATAATATATCATTTGTTTCATTAAGACCACAATTTAATCCTTTCATTGCATCCCATCAAGGGCGAGCACACTACAATGTGTCATTTTCTGGTCAGCTCAAGCTGGGTGGTAGCAGGCAAGGCGGACCCGGTGTCGCCGCCGCGCATCCACGTGCACCCGGACTCGCCTGCGCCCGGCGGCCACTGGATGCGCCAGCTGGTCTCCTTCGACAAGCTCAAGCTCACCAACAACCAGCTCGATGATAATGGACACGTGAGTGAACTTTACTTACCTCGCTTTGCTTACTACATGTATCCAAAGTACTCCATGCATCTCTCCCAGTGCAAACCTTTATTTAACTCACATAATATGTTTAAGTTTTTAATTTGTAACCTATCGGCGCCTCCCATGTGTTAGGTCGTATCTACAAATGTGTGATTTCACACGACAGTGATTTTAGGGAACTTTTATTATTTAGAGCATAAAGTCGTAACTACCCTCCTCCTCCTCTCGCAAATCGTTGTAACATAGAAGTTACGACTATGATAAAACTTGCCTGAGCGCGATTCCAATAGACTTAAGTAGCGAGACAAATTTGCAAATCGTCGTATGTGTGACGCGACAATATGCGTTAAAGAATTTAGATGATGCGACTATGAGCGATTACAAAATTCAATATTTTTACAATTCGATTTAAGTATTGTACTTAGTTATTATTTGAATTAATTAATTCAAAGTATAATTAGACCGAATTTTAATTTACCTGAAAATTGTGCCGTTTGCGTTGGAGGTATCGCTATTATTGACAGGTATATGGCGATTTATTATCTTAACGTCGTAAGGCCCAGACAGCAGACACAATTATTTTAGGCCTTTAAAAAAGGCTTTTGGTTCTTACGACGTTAAGTTAGCAAAATATTCCCAACAGATAATCCTGAACTCGATGCACCGCTACCAGCCACGGCTGCACGTGGTGTACCTGCCTGCTGAGGGCCAGACCACGGCGCCGGGCGTGGTGCCCTTCCGGACCTTCGTGTTCCCAGAGACCGGGTTCACGGCTGTCACCGCCTACCAGAACCATAGGGTACGTAGACTCTATTACCATTGTTGATTTACACCGTTAAATTTTAGTCGTTTGAATCTCAAAGCATTTTTTTTTAGAATAGAATAACTTTATTTGCATAAAATTTGACATACATAGGTTGTTAAAAATAATCGTAAAGTTCTCATATTTTGCCAAACTTGGCATGCAAATTTTGAGTACCTAAGAGTACAACTGAATAATAGTAATTGCAAACTAATAAAAAAAAAATAACAAAACTTACTTATGAAAACAATAACACAACGTAATATAGGTATAACAATAAAAACTAAAATAATTTCATAAATCTAACTTATTTCTATTTTGTGTGCTTTTAAAAAAATCTTCATATACTCTGATGCATAATCATGTAAAGTAAACTGACAGATGTCAATGTGTCATCCCCATACATTATCACTCAATTTGACACATGCAAAATGTCAAAATGCATAGAAACTTGTCATTTTCATCTGTCAGTTTACAGAATCAGAGATACATACAAATAAAATTAGGTAGCACGAATAAAGCCCCTTTAGCAAGTTAGATCATCAGCTGAAAAATCAGCTGTCCCGTACATTATTGCTTGGTTAAGATTATTTTAAAGATTTGAAGGGTCGAAAATAAAATTACTACATTTTCCTACTAATGATACAGCTCTGTTGGGATCACATTTTCAAACGCTTTCAATGCTCGTGCCTGTAAAGTCCTATGCGGGAGTAAACCACTCGTCCGCATTTGCAGCAGGTGAACCGAGCGCCGCTGCGGGTGGGGTTGTAGGCACGGCGCTTAGCACGCTTGGCCGCAAGTTGGTTTAGCCAGGCTTCATCGTGTTTTCATATGCCCTCCGACACTGTTCTCCTCCAGGACAGGCGTTCAGCAGCGAGTTCCTCCCACTTTGCCAAAAGGATGTCAAAAGCGTGCATATCGCGCTTGACGCAATCTTTCCATCGGAGCAACGGTCTTCCGATGGGTCTTTTGGCGTACCAGTATCTATACATATAATAAAAATGTAAAAAGCTGTGTCTGTACATTGAAGATATTTATCTCAAAATAACTTAGGACGACTAAAAAACAGTAACAGAACATGAATCAATGATTTTTAAAATTTTTGTCTGTCTGTTTGTCTGTTTATCTGTTTGTCTGTTTGTCTGTTTGTTCGCGCTAATCTCGGAAACTACTGAACCAATTCGAATGAAACTTTTTTATTGTATAGCTGTAATATCAGGGCAACTTATAGGATATATTACATTTTGAAGACCAGGCTCCTTGATGTAGAACCACAACAGCCCAGCTAAACTATAAGAGGTAGGTCAATGGCACCTTAACAAAAGTTGTTCAGATTGATGAGCAGTTTATGATGCCATGAAAAAAAAATCAAAGATCATGGAACATCTGGTTTGGACCTCTAAGAGCCCAGCTACATCTTTAAGTCAAGAGTCATAAAGTTCACGCAAACGAAGTTGCGGGCGGCCACTAGTTTATAATAAATAAATAACCGACTATGTGTTTGTTAACACTCTGAGATACAAATTTTTTGTCTGTTTATTTGCAGATAACTCAATTGAAGATAGCTAGCAATCCTTTTGCGAAAGGATTCAGAGATTGCGACCCTGATGATTGGTAAGTAAGATTAGTTAAGTAGGATTAACTAAATTTTGTAATTTTTGCCTACTCCTAGGCTAGTCTGATAGACTCAAAGTCGGCAACAATGCTAAAACCATCTGGATTAATTTAAAAGAAAAAGAGACTAAAGTTAGTCATAGTTTAAAAATAATGCCGTCACTTTTATAAAATTTACAAATAAGTGATAGCATCAATTTTAATCCAAGGCTAAATTTAAACCACGTTTGTAATAAGGAGGAATAAGTTTAATATAGTGTAAGATCATTAGGGTTATGACGTTATTTCGACAGTTTTAGTAACTATCACCGGAACAGTCAATCGATACCAAATGGCCCAAACCAAATTAATTTTTATACCTCAAACACAAACGAACACCCTTACACAATTAGGAGGAAACTAACAATTTTAGGAACCATTAATTTTAGACTTTAACCGGCGCCATATTTTTTTTCTTTTTGGCGGGAAGCGGCGTCCGCCATAACTGTCGCGTAACTCTTTACTCTATGGCCGGGTCGTAAAAGTAAATTGTCACCGGCTGGTGAACCGCGCGCTGCTTGTCGCATGAGACTTTGTGTTTCAAACGTTTCAAATGAAACGTTTCATTGATGTCTCTGGTTGATTCATTAGTGTTGTGACAAGGAGGATGCAACATAAAATGTGGTTTCGTTTATATAGCCGTAAAAGAGTTTTATGACTGGAATAATGATTACGTTTGGTGACTTTAATTTTCTTCTTGAATAATGTCAATGTGGGAGGGGTTAAGAATGTAAAAGTATTTAAATATTTGAATATCAGACCAAATAATTTGCTCTAATCTACTTAATTCTCAAGCAAAACGTTAGGTTGTACCTTTGAAAGATGTTGTATCTACCTACCTGAAAAAATGGTAGATAGAAACAATTTTAATTTTAACAAGATTACAAGTCAAATTTCTAATAAAATTACAAGTAAAATTACGATTTACTTAAATCACAAGTTTAGAAGACACTATAATATTACAGGTCCCGTAGGAATATACCTAAATTTCCCACCTGGCTAGTCTAAATTCTAGACTGTTTATTTTGTCCGACTACGTAGTAACTAATCGGTATTTTATCGGTCCGAAAGGTTCTGGCCGACCGGTCTATATAGCAGCTGTGTAAAATATTGCGCGTGCGCACTGGCAGTGCACGTGGGCAGCTTGCTGGATAAATACCTAATAATAATTTTACTTGCAATTTTGCGTTCGCAGAATTAAGCAAAATATTCATTTATTCATGCTAAAAGGTATCTTAGCTATGGTGTCTAAAGGTATATAACACTAAAATTATTGTGGAGAAACACTTATTATGAGCAGTAAAAAAATATTATAATTATGTAGGTACAGCAAAATAAGTCAGCAAATAGGTATATAATATTTTTCAGATCAGATCAGCCTACCTAAATCTAGCTGAGAGAAGAGCATGACCTAACCTAACATAAAAAAATATTAGGAAAATCCCTAAAGAAACTCATATAGCCTTATCTACGTGGGATTAAGCGGTCTAAGTAAAATATTGTGGCCCTTCTAAACTAGTATGAAAGGGCTACAAAATTTTCCACAGCCGCGGAATCCCGGGTCATAAACAACAATGTTTGTTTAGACTGCGCGCGCGCATACTCCCAGACTTGACTCTGGCTGTTGCATGGCTGCTGTGAGTAGGGTGACCACCTGTAACCATACACTTTGACGACCCATTTGGTGTAGTGGTTTGAGCGCCGGTTGAAACGCAAGGGTCGCGGGTTCGATTCCCGCATCAAGACAAATGTTTGTTGATGAAACAGATATTTGTCTTGGGTCTGGGTGTTTGTAGTTCCTTCGTTGTTTCTGGTTTCCATAGTACAAGGGAAAACCTTAGTTTGGGACTAGGGCAATGTATGTGATGTTGTCTCAATTTATAAAAAAAAAAACACTTTCAAGGAAAATGTAATTTATCGGCTTATAGACTGCAGGGCAAAGGCCTCCATAGAAACCCAAACCCAAACCCTATCGGGTTGCGGGGTCCCGGGTCGAGTAAAGTATGTTTCGAATTTTTCGAACATAACTCGGGTTTATGATCACCTGCAATCCGCATTAGGCAAGCGTGGTGATGAAGCCTGATCCCATCATAGTAGCGATAACTTGATTTCTTGGAGGCCTTTGCCCTGCAGTGGGACAGTATAATAGCTGATAATTTATTTATTTCCAAGCTCTAAGTAAGTACCTACCTACTTTCTCGAGTCAACGAGACCTAATGTAAAATCCAAGAATACTGATGTCAAATTTAACAAACTATGTCTTCCCAAGTACACTTTATTTATAATTAAAATAGATTTTTATATAATAAGCTCCATAATTAACTTTTCTTCATCACTACTGTGGGTACTGTTTTCAAAATTGCATTGTTGTCACTCTAAGATTTCGTTTAAAATTGTTTGTTGTGTCAATTTACTGTATCTTGCACTCTAAATCTTGTTGGTGATCTAATAAATAAATAAATAACACTGTAATCATGGTCACCCCACACGCGTGAATAAATCTCTGCTGTCTGCGTCTGCGCATATTCTTCAGACGTTGCACCGTTTTATGTACCATTTTATAGGCTATTCAGTGGCCAATGGCTGGCCAAATTATACAGGTACTTTCCTGGCGTAAATCAGATTGATCGTTTGTAGGCGGAGTCAGAATTTATCGGTATTTAAATACCTAATGCTATTCGCCCATTCGTGAAGATTCATTATCGTATATAGACAACAGCAAAAGTAGATGATCAAAATCAAAAACTTTATACTCACTATTGAGTGGAGTTTGCGTCAGAACTTTAAATGAATTTGACACCATACAATTCTGACGCGAACTCCGCTCAATAGTGAGTACGGAGTTTTTGATTTTGATTATCTACGTTTGCTGTTGACTGTAAAAGTAACGTGTAATGGCATGAAGAGCAATGGTAGCTTAGTGGATAAGAATGCGCCTTTCAAACGAGAGGTGTGGTTCGAAACTGATCATGCACTTCTGGATCTTTCAAATCTTTGTACGTAGGTAGGTACTTCTACTTTTACCAAAACTTGATCTTATAATATCACGGACCAAGCATGTGTGTGTAACCCAAACAAAATTATATAAAAAGAACTAAAAAACCATATTTGATATTACCAGATAAACTACCAGTAATTCAAACCGGTCAATTTTAATATCGACGTGTCTCTCTAAACACTTGACATTACCGAATCACACGCGCGGCTGTCACCGTGCGCGAGATTAAGTCCATAAAAAACTACCAGTAAAAGATGTTAATGATCTATTTCAAATACATTTTACAATTTATATATTTATCAAAAATATTAGATTTACCTATCACAGTTTTGCTCTCACAAGGTGCAATCCTAGAATAGCGCCGTAAAATCAATCAACCAACGTGTTAACGTTGATTCTCCGAAATCTCCACGAAACCTGATGAATGGCGCATCATTTTAATGACTAAACTCAAGCTAGATAAGTCTTACAAAAATAAACACGTCCATTTATTATATCCCTCGCGAAGACAGCGAAAAAACTTACGAGCTGAACCACATGTACAAACATTGGAGCGAGACAAAAAACGTGGGGAGAGCGGGACAAAAAGTTTGAGTTATAACTTGTATCTGTTTTCCTGGTACGGGTCAATTAATAACGTCGGATGTCGCGTATGATCGCCATTTGTCGTGGGCTGTCAAAATAGGGACTTAACACGGAGGCCGTAATACGACCCCGCCTACTGGGCGGGCGGCGCGCGCGCACGTAACAAAGTAGCTTTTATCAGATAGATAACTTGTTTGATTAAAGTCTGATTTTATTACGACATATTGTTTTTAGTATTAGTTAGCTACATATTTGACTTAAAATTATATTAGGTACTTATTATTGGTTCTGACTTTCGGTCATATTATGGTCACTTTACCATCAAGCGAGATGGTGTCCAAATGTCCAGCTATTCTAAGAAAAGTATTTTTGTTAAAATACCTATGTTTTTATTTTCTTTTTTGAGTGGCGTCTTCTAACAAAGGTGACCATAATGGCGACAACTTATTCCCCATTCTTCGTAATTGCCATTCTTTGAACTTGGTCTCTAACCGTGCGGTAAATAAAGCAGGTTACACTGACAGCAGTTATCACTGCAAAAACGGTTCGTGTATATTGATTACTGGCCAACTGCTCGAGCTGTCTATGTTTTGCTGGCCATAGTAGTTAACTTTAGTTTTACACTACGAAAATACCTACCTATATCTTATGTTTCAATGTAACTTAACATCTGCAGTCCACCGGACCAGAACCAGCAGAGAGGCACGCCCCGACGGCGCGAGGCGACGGTAGCGGAGCCCTGCCCTCAGCTGAGCCAGCCCTACGCCGCCGAGCCCAGCGCCTGCGGTCCTCTGTACGCTGCTCATGCGCACCCAGTGAGGTAAACATCTCATTGACTTCTAAGGAAAGATTTTTATTTTTGCTATAGCAATTTTTTGCAATTTATTCTTAAGTAAATAATGCACTTAAAATTCATCGACTGGTTCAGGCGGGACTCGAACCCACAACCTTCCATAGTCCGGGTGGCTGTACTACCAAATTATACTAACTTAACCCCTTACTAAGCTGACGAACTTTGTAAGTGCTTAACTCGCCTTAAGCCGACGAATTAATTATACGTATCTATAATTGGTATTACAGCCACCCGGACTGTGGAAGGTTGTGGGTTCGAGTCCCGCCTGAACCCATAGATGAATTTTTAGTGTATTATTTACTTAATTAAGGAAAGCCCGATTGCTCCAAACAACTAGTATGAAGAGAAAAAAAACATAACTAGATACTTGATTTCTTTTTCAGATACCAACCGCACGCAGGACACAATGGTGCATACAGTGCATACTACGCCCACAGATAGCCCACGCGGAACATCCTGTATGTGATAGGAATGAGAGAAGATACAGTTTTGAGATTGCTTAATTTAAAAATGTTCATAGCGTTTGTCAATGTTATCTTTTTTGACCTCTAAAAACTCAATCATATACAAGGTGATTTTTAATCACCATCCAAATTATTTAAGCCTGACTCAGATTCTGTAAGCGTACAACTTTCTCCAAGAAATTTAGTCGAAATACGACAAAAAAAGGTGTGGTTGGTGGCCACAAGAGGTGGTTTTTGACAAACGTTTTTAACTTATTTTAAAGTTGCAAAAAAAAAAGTAAAGTTGTTAGATAAGCTGCAAATTGCAAATAAATATTTGGTACAAAATTATCGATTAGGCCATCAAAATTTGTGATAGTAGTTATTTTGTATGTCTAAAATCGGTTTAGTAGGTCTAAATTCTAATCTTCATTACTGTTAATGCAGCAAATACCAAAGATTTTCATGACAATAAATCCATAGTGAAGTTTCTAGTACTTAATGGTTACACGTAAGTAGGAGTAATAATAGTGATGTACCTATAAATCATAGAAAATAAAGTTTAAATAAATATTATCGATTGAATATCAAACTGCCAAAGAGTTCCAAGATCAACAATATAAATAGCAATAGTTTTGGTGCTGCAAAATATTTTGTGTCCTTAGGATTATTTACTTGTATTTTACTTATTTGTTTTATTGGTTAATATTAGGCACTTTGAGACGTAAAAATACCGCTTTAAAGACTTTAATGAAAGGAAAAACTTAGTACCTAAGTACATTGGTTTTTCATATATTACCTTGGAAAATGCTCCATTTTCTATGAAACTGCAGAACTTTTTTTTAAGCCAAAGCGGACTCCTTTTTACTGATCGAAGCTATGAGCAGTGATCTATGATTCTGATCATAATTATACAGGGTGTATCTGTGAACATTTACATCCCTTGAATCACGTGTTCTATCAACCACTCTGAACGAAATTTGTTCAACAACTTTTTCAAATTCACTGAAAAATTTTTCGACTCCCCATATAAAATTACTTTTATGGAAAGATGAAAAATTTTTATGCGAATTTTCAAAAGTCATAAGTAGAACAAATGTTGTTAAGAATGGTTAGTAGTGGTTAAAGGGATGTATATGTTCACTGATACACCATGTATCTATGATGATAATTATGACTTATTTATTATACAAACTATTTAGTTAGATATATCTATTTTTCCTAAGTATAAATAAATTAAATGTAGGTGCAGTATTTTTAAGTTATTTATAAATAAATGAATGAAGTCGTAGGTTAATTTAGAAAGAGTAAAATGAAAAAAAAAAACAGTGCCTTTTCTATGTGATACTCTTAAGCATTATATTTGATTTAGTTAATTGTAATATAATGATTTAATTACATGGTGTATCAGTAAACCATTACATTTGAACCATTTAAACGTATATTTCACCATGGTTTCAGCTTATTTATAAATAAAAATCTCAAATGGGTACTAAACAGGGGTCAAAAATACTAGAAAATGCTTCTTTTTTTACTAATTTCGTATAAATTTGACTCAATTTTGAACAAAATGCCACTTAATGATGATAATGGTGATAGATACGTCTTTTCTTAGTCGATGTTATTTTTCCCGTGTCAATACCCATACAATACAAGAAAAATTAAAAAAAAAAACATTGTATGGAGTGGTTTTACTTCGAAAAAGTAAAGGAATTACCTTTACCTAACTTTAAGGCACTTTCCCTTAATGTCCCATAACGTGGTGACGCGACGCCCTGTAGGTATACAAAATAGCTAACAGAACTCATGTTTTAGAATTACAGAAGTATAGTACAGTCGTCTGCAATAAAATGTAAACACCTCGACTCTTATGCCAGAACAATAAGGTTCATATTCGAATGAGGTTGTATACTTATTAGTGCACATGACTGTACTTAAGTTTTTAATTTTACAATTTGTTAAATTATCTAGATAAGGTACATTTAGATAGATTGATAGATGCTGGTGTCTATATGTGAGGATTTTAATTTTAGGTATTAAATTAGGTGTAGTTAATATTTTAACGTTACCAAATACAACTTTATAAGGTCATAATGTGAATATTCTTCAAATCAAGAATTTGAGTGATTGCCAGTCAATTGTAAAATTAAAACCGAAAATTGTAACCAAATATTTTTTGAATAGATAATGTTAAGATTCAGTAAATAAGTTTAAATATATTTATTTAAATCTATTAAAGTTCAGTTGAATCTATGAAGACTTTTATTTATAGTAAATAGCATTTTTTTATTTCACATAAAATAGTCATTCTCATAATAATGTCATTATCGTAACAGTCCTTAAATCCATATTCCTCGGAGATTGACATACTTATTATAATAATCTTAAATATCGTAATAGTTACATTTTATAGAATAACTAGTGGCCCGCCATCACTTCGCTTCGGGACCGTAATTCAGAAATGAACTAATAGATGGCACTGTGCTCAATTACATCGCGCAAGCGTTGCGTGTTTTCAGTTTACCTATAAGCCTTGTCGTTGTCTATACATAGAAGTTATCTTTTTATAAATAGTATAGAAGAAGATAGATAGACCTTCTAAGTATTATTTTTGAATGTAAAAGGTTAATTCTCATTGACGAGCGACTGGCCGGATGGCGCATTTGGTAGTGACCCTGCCTCATACGCCAAAAGTCGTGGGTTCGATCCACACCCTGAACAAGCATTCGTGTGATAAAAACACTTGTGTTTTTTTAGTATCTGTGACGTATATTTGTGATCCTCTGAATTAATTTATTTAATCAGAGTGAATTTATTAATATTACTTATTCATTCTCAACCCGCCTGTTTTTGCGGGAAATGGGTTTATTAACATGAAACAAAAGATTTTTTTCAAAAAATGTTTATTCAGTTCAATCTTCAAAGATATAATAAAATTTCATTAATATTTATAAATATCATTTTTCAGCATTATTTTATACCCAAACTTAAGATTTTTGAAAAATATTAAATTGTTTGAAAAACATTTAAATTGTTCAAGAGAGACAAGTGCAAAATGTTGTAAGTAATAAAATTGTTTGTAGATCTAAATTAAGTACTCGTAGCTAAGCTTACTATGTTAGCTTAGCTTCCACTCTGGAAGCCACAATAGGTAAACTAATCACATAATTGAACAAAAGCGGCTATGCTGAATTGTCAAATGCCATCTCATGTAACCATAATCTCAAAATCAAGTTTGTTTCTATTAATGTATCAATTAAGTCGTGAAAACAATTGATAGCAGAACTGCCGCTTACTTCATAGGGTATGCATCATAACCTTATTGGTGTGTGGAACTTTAGTTCCTCAAAAATTCGCTATCACGACTTTATTGATGCATTATACTCATACTCTGTCTCCTCTAAAATTTGTAAATACTATTCAAATGTTCACATTAAAAAGAAGTAGTATTGCATTTGCTGTGGCATATCCTCCACTTGTGGCTTCCTGAAGTGCGACTTCTCCGAGACCGTGTAAGTCATCACGTGGTTAACGGTCGCCGAGCCGGGCTCATCGCCGCGCTCCACGATCGTCTTGGATGACATGATCTCTTCAAACTCCTCCCCTACAAGCTCTGGTTCGGGGTCACATGACTCCTCCATAGGCAACACAATCGTAGTAGTCGTGGTGATTGGCTCCGGGTAGTACACAGGGTAGTAATAGTCCTGGACTGGAGTGAAAGTCATGAAAGGTTCAAAGAAGTTTGGCATCGGGCTGACTGGAGGATGTCTGTTGTGCTGGTGGGGTGGTGGCACCATTTGGGTCTCGTAATGGTGGTTGTAATGCGGATGCTGCTCGTAATGGGAGTGCACCTCGTAGTGGGGATGTTGGTGGTGGTGGTTCACTGGTGGATGCTCGTGGATGATTTCGGGAACGAACTCGAAATGAGGTGGTGTGTTCTGGTGAGCGGCAATGTCCTCTGGGTGGACCGTGTATGCGAAGTAGCTGTCGTTCTCAGAGGATTTCACAGCGGGTTCGTCAGCAATGGGAATGAATTCAATTTCTTTTGTGACGTTCATCATTTCAGATGCATCTTTCATGATAGAAGCTAACTCCTCGGCTTGCTTGCTGGAAGCAATGGCATATTCGGAAAGGATTTCAGGGTCTGGGTGGTATTCGATTCCGAATTTGTCAGCGATTTCTTGAGCAGACAACATTTTGTCGATGGTGATTTTCTGGTATTCATTGTTTGACTTCATGTGTTTCAAAAGTCTCATCACCAGTTTGGAGCTGTCCATAGGAGTTTCCACTGACCTCTTCTTTCTGAATCCGTTCTCGTCTTTTCCTTTCTCGGAGTCGAACAAAGCAAGAGAAAGCATCTGTGCCATCTCGTTTTCGATACAGCGGGTTATGTGGTTGGCCATTTCTTTCATTTCTGCTATTTGTTGTTCAGGAGACATTTCGGAGTTAGTGAGTTGGGTCATTTTGGCAGCTGCCGAGTTTGGACCGTGGGGCATCATGAAAAATTCGAGCCAGTCGGAGTCGAAAGTTTGAAATTCCGGGATCCCAACTTGCTCAGGGGCATGATCCAATATTTCTCTGCTCGCATTTTCATTTTCTTCTACTACATCGGTGGCGTATATGAGGGAACTCTAAAAAAATATTTTTATTTAAAAACACAGAAGATCGGAAGTTGGTACAGTTATTTTACAGAACTTATTTAAATCAACTACAAAATATAAGTATGGTATTAGTATGTAAGTGCTAAAATAAAGTTATTAGGAGTATTTTAGAAAGGAATTGGTTTGTAATAGTTACCTGAATAATCAGAGCGAGCACTAAAAATAAACGAGCCATTTTGAATAATAATAAAAAACATAATTCGCTGCTTTTATATATCGAATATTACACTATCCTTTTGTTTTGAAATATTAATTTCAACGATAACTATTGACATATTTAGATTATTATAATGCAATTTATTTTGAAACACTAAGTCAGTATTATAGATATTGAGTCAGCAAGGTTTACGTGACGATAAATAAAAAATAACATCATTATTCAACGTTTAATACATTTTTGATACAAACACTACAAAAAATAAATTAGCACACAATAAATTATACACACATGCTCAATCATCTATCAGAAATAATTTTTACTTTTGAGATGATTTTCAAATTATAGCTAAGGATTCCTCAGAGATTCTCTCAGTAGAAGAGATTACGAGAAAGCACCCCGTCTTTCTTATTCCCTACTGAGAATAATACGGTGGTGGCTCTGAGTAAGGTACTGGAGGGTATGAAGGTATCATACTGTTTGGAGTAGGGTAAGGCGAGTTTGGTTTTGGGGGGTAGGAGTTCGGATTGTAAGGAACCGGCTGAGTTGGGCACACAGGAGCAGGCGGGGGTGGGTACGGAGAATTCTGGGACCTTTGTGGGGGTGGGGGATACTCAGGATAGGAGTTACAAGAACAAGATTGGGGTGGGGGATTTGGGGGGTAACTTTGTTGAGATGGCGGGTTTGGATTGTTAGGTGGGTAAGAAGGTTGTTGGGGACTGTTATTGGGGTTTGGGGGGTATTGCGAGTTTTGGGGAGTACCAGGGTTATATGAGGGTGTGGGGTATGAGGGAGGGTTGTTAGGGCTGTAAGAGTTGGGTGGGTATTGAGACGAAGACGTACTAGGGGAGTATGAGCTTGGAGGATATTGTGGGGGAGGAGGGGTGTATGAATTTTGTGGGTATTGTGGTGGAGTGTTTGAGCTATAGCTTGGTGGGTATTGCGGAGGAGTACCAGGGCTGTAGGAGCTGGGTGGATACTGTGGTGGAGTGCTGTAGCTGGGGGTTTGTTGTTGTTGGTTTGAAGAAGATTGACAAGACGAGTATGGCGGTGGTGGATAGGGGTACTGCTCGTAGTAGTTTGGAGGTGGGGTTGGGGGTGGGTATGACGTGCTATAAGATCCTGAATAATAATCGGATGGTGGGGTTGAGTGAGTCGATGGGTCTGGTGAGTAATATGAGGGTGGGTTTTGAACTGTTGAGGATATCGTCACTGTTGGGTTTCCAGGCGAAGGAGGTGCTATGCTGACTGTGGTTGGGTTGCCAGCATGTGGGGGAGACACGTAGATGACTTGCGGTGACGACGAAGGGTACGATGAGGGGTAGGGGTAGGCGTAGGACGACTCGAAGGACGTGGCCGTGTTGCCGGTATAGTCAGGAGTAGAGGCTGCGCTGGAGTACGAAGTAGGAGTTGTGTTGCTTTGTGAAGAAGTTTTCGTCAGGAATGCTGAAATAAAGAATGAACTTAAAAGGCATCTACCAACTTATTTATCTTCTACACTATTTATTCTTCTCGTACACGCTTGCTAGAGTGGTCGTGGTCATCATTGTGGATATTCATGTTTCGACGCCACTCATTGCGGGCTGAAGATTTACGGGCTCAATACGGGCCCATAAGCGGCCGCAATCGCTTACCGTCTGATGATAAATATGTTCCATCTGTTATTATCACTTATGGCGTGCTAAGAAAATAATAACTATTGATTGTAGGTATCAACGAAGATCGGTACGTTTGTTATAAAGTTGTTCAGGTCAGCGAAACCTGCGTACCATTGGAATGTTGCAGTAGGTACTTACTTACGCAGCGATAGGCATAATTCTATTTATAAATAAACAATTTTAAACACACTTACGTGATGTGTATAGAGCGCTGATCATCTGATTCATCCTCTCATGAAGAGATGCCATCTGAAATATTTGCAAATTTTACTTCGATCGTATACCAAGTTAAGTAAATCTCTAGATAATTATAATGCGTCAATAAAGTCATGAAATTAATTGATGGTGCTACTGCCATTTATGTCATAGGGTATGGTAATCCCATTGCTTAAAAAACATGGGATTTCCGTTATAGTGCCTCAAAAATCCGTTTTGAAGACTTTCTAACATAATTCCTATTGGGTTTTGGAGTCAATGACAAACTTATTTGTTGGTACTAAACGATATCTTTATTAAATCGTTTTATAGGAGAGTACGCATGTTTACAAATGTACAGTTAGCAGAGTAACAAGACTCACAGACAGAGCAAGACTAACTATCTGAGTCAACAGACTCCACAAGACGAACCGGCCTGAGTTGACAAGACTCGCTGACATCTCAAGACTTACTGACATAATGATCCCTCAGGATTCAAGGTCGAAATATGTATTTGTTAAATGAACCTTATTAACAAGTGCAACAAGAGGAACTCTATTACTATGCAATTAAGTGCAGATTAGCATGGGACGAGTTTGAGTTATTTTTGATGTATTCCAACAATTCCATACTGAAAGCATTTGCCTGAAAGCAACAAAGTGATGCCAACAGCGCTGTAATTCAGCTATAGATATTCTGAATTCCGAAAATTCCGTCTTAACATTTTATTTCCGACACTATACATAATAGGTAGGTAATTAGTTTTGAATTCAAAAAATATCAAATAGTGTTGAGTCTTCTCACTTCACACTTTTGAGCGCGTTCACGGTGTATTTTTTTTATATAGAGGCGGCAAACGAGCAAGTGGGTCACCTGCTGGTAAGTAATCACCGCTGCTCATGAACATCCTAACATCTAAGTAAATTTTAGTTGAAACTCATCTCGCTTATACGGAGGCTATCCTACCGCTTGTTTCAAAAACCTACCATGGTATTTATTGTCATAATTATTCGATTAGCTTATTACCATAGTGTTATAATAAAGCCTGGGTCTCAAAGGTAGATAGACATTGGAGTGGGGGGCATTAGAGAATGGAAAGGGCTGTCTTTTCTGCCAGTACACTGGGGAAACTCGTGGGGATGAGGGTTCGAGGCTGCTTTCTCATGATAACTTCCTATAGGTGATGAACGAAAGGGGTTTAGTAAGTATTCCTCCAGTCGGCTTCTTGTTAGGAGAATCTGAAGTCCGTTTCTGAGAAGATCCCCGTATACCCTGTCCGCTCCCCAGGTGGGCGAAATGAAGAAGGTGCTTTGCCCGGGCCTGCGGCGTATTCCCTGCGAGATCAAAAAGGCTAAGGTGCGGTGAGCGAGATTAGAAACCATCAATGCAAGAGCCTGATTTCTTAAGGTAGGTACTTAATGTTTCCTGCGAGATAAAAAAAATACGGTTCGGTGAGCGAGATTAGAATCTATCAATAGAAGATTCTCACTCGCTAGGTACGCCCAGACAACAGTAGCGCTACCATGAGTTGACATCGAAAACTGACATAACGTAAACTATTGCTCTGTCTCTTTCAAATGCATCACAATGAAAGAGACAAAGCAATAGTTTTCGATAGCGAGGATAGTATTTCAAACTCATGGTAAGGCTACTGATACAAAAGAAATCAATTGTTTTGCCTCGTATGAGGGCTTTTGGGTCTTACAACGTTAATGTGCAAACCAATAAATAGCACTCTTTTATGGTGCTAGATGATGCACTTGATGTTAAGCTATTGCCGCCGCCTAAAAACAGTCACAACTCTAATAGACTCACAAGTGCGCTGCCAACTTATTCCCCTTGCACCTAAAGTAGGCCTCCAGTACCCACACTAACTCGGCGAAACACAGCGCAAACACTGGATTAGGTACGCCGGTTTTCTCTGAGACCGTGGGTGGTATTACTCTCTCTACCAACTTTCCGAATCTTCCGATATTCCTATCAACTTTCCGAATCAGCGGTAGCATACATAATATTTGACATTCATAAATGTTCTCTAAGGACTTAAATTGAATAAAGAATATTTCTATTTCTATTTCTGGTCGAGTTGGCCCATCCTACCGAAGCGTGTTTCTCCCACGGCACAAAATAAAGATATTGACACAGCAGTTAGACTTTGACCTGATTTTGAATTTAGAAGAGTTCGTTGACATATGCTAGGGTTGTTGCCCGGCATGAGTACGGTGGCCAGCACATCAACTTACTACAATCTGTCAAATTTCTTCAATCGAACCTCACTTTTATGTCAAACGTGTTTGGTTCAATATCAACTGAGGAATTTTGACAGATTGTAGTAACTTGATGTGCTGCCCACTGTACATAAGCGCGCGGCCTCTACCATAGACCTCGACAGTTTGACAATCTTATGTTAGGATTAATGTGGTCGAAAAGGCGTTTTTGCTCGTTAGTGCGCATGCGTGAGTACATGACATATTTTTAGCTCTTAGTGGGCAGTCAGCCTTCTGTGTCAATATCTTTATTTTGTGCCCACGGTCAATTACTAAGCGATTACTGTGTCAATTAAAATAATTTTAACTTGTCCAAATAAAAATCAAATCCCAATTAGTTGCCGGTAGCCGATTATTTTAATTTGGATCGAAAGTATATTATTTTGTTTATAATATGATCACGTCGAGCAATTCGAAATTCAGCGAAATTTTAATTGTTTCTTTCATCACATTTCATTACTTTGAATTGCTTGATACAGTTACTAATTCCTGACAGGTTTGAGAACTTCATGATGAGTTAATCCGCTAATCATTAAAAAGATGACTTTAAGTAAACGTCATAAGTCGTTAACGCTCGTGAACTTTAACTTAGTAGGTAATCCTTAGTTAGGAGAAAACTAGACATTTTTGAGAATATAAAACTCTACCAATTTCGAAGTAAACTTTTAAAGTTAACGATTAACAAAGTTAACATTGTTAATGTGCCCACCTTTGATTATAATTA
The DNA here is from genome assembly GCA_014851415.1 of Cnaphalocrocis medinalis. NCBI lineage: Eukaryota > Metazoa > Arthropoda > Insecta > Lepidoptera > Crambidae > Cnaphalocrocis > Cnaphalocrocis medinalis. Next base: position 5,475,301 of record CM026295.1, read on the forward strand.
GATGAACATGACGTCAATTTTAGTTAATTTTTAAATACTAATAATAGAGATACTTAGTATTTTACTTACATGCGATTGCTGCAACTGGTGACAACTCGGCGCAGTGGCATGACTCAAACCTATCGATACTATACTTAATTTTATTAATAGCCGCCACATTTTTTCTAAGTTATTATTTAATTAAATAAAAAAATGAAATAACTTTTAACTAGTCATGTATGAACACTTTCCTCTACAACATTGAATGATTGGGAAGAAAATCTTTGATATTTAAACAGACGAATTTCATATTTAGATATCTACGTGAGATGAGCGGCTTGATAGCGCTAAGATTTTTTGATTAATTGATTTAAGATAGTGTTTGTTTCATTGATAATGAGCTGGAGATAAGGAAGGGATGTGTTATCAGTGAAGAGATTAGCGTTGGAGATGGCAGGTGAAGAAATCGTTGCGATACGGATTGACATCATCGAGATGGCTTTTTTTTACAGACTAGTGGCCCGCCCTCACTTCGTTTCGGGACAGTAGTTCCACTGACTGCCAATAGATGGCGCAGGGTGATGATTGTATCGCGCTAGTGTTTTGTCTTTTCGATTTATATATAAGGTTTGTCAATGTCTATAGAATTTATCATTTTATAATTAGTATAGATTGACACAATGTGCAGGTGAGGGAGCGGTTTCATAGCTAGTTTTAAAGACGATGATACTTAATAGCGGAATTTTTCTAAAAGCCTTGGATAGCCAAAACATCAAACCTTAATTCGTTATGTATTGTTAGTTGATATTTTGTCTTTAAAACATCTTATTGCTAATGTTATGGCTTTTTTATCTTTCTTTTCTATTATAAATCTACTAATCTACGCCCCGATGGTCTAGTGGGACAGTGTTTAGGCTGATATTTATTTTACTATCTATATTTTATAATAAATGACAGTGACAAAATCTAAGGACATTTTTAAAGTAGGTTATTACGTGTTGGTGAGTAGGTAAAGCTAGAATTCGATTTGAAATAAAATATTAAACTAGTGTTGAAAACGTATATTATATTGCTGAGTAAAAAAAAAGTATTATAAACTATTTTCTAGGCAGTCACTTATAATGATTGTATGTACGTACGTAATTACTTTTGTAAATTATGCCTAAACACAAAGTACTTAAGGCTTATTTTTATTATATCTACTAAGGCTTTGTAGGTGTAACTTGAGTCATCATACGAGTAGTTGTATCAGCGAAACATGTAAACAAGTCTGCAAATGAAAATTTCTTTAACCGATTCTCATCTTAATGTCAAACGTTTGGTTTGACATTTGTTGTAACCTGACGAGTGGTTGTGTGTAAGTTACATATCTCTGGACATACACTTGTTACTTAACAAATCTGCTGACAATGGCAAATGTCGTATCTCCTTGTAGTAACATACTTAAACATTCTAATCTATTTGAACCAAAGTCGTCTGGCTGACATTCGTAACAGAGATCCTTTCAATCCTTTTTAAAGTGGAACAATATATTTAGCAATAACGATCTCAAAGCCTAGGATCCCTAGAGAGGTCATCGCGCCCATGGTAGTTAGGGCTAGCCGTGGAGCTATACTCTGATTCATAATCATGTAAAGTAAACTGACATATGATAAAGATACAAGGTGTATCTTTGAACATGTCCACCACTCTAACCACATGCTCTACCAAACATTCTGAACAACATTTATTCTACGACTTTTGAAAATTCATTGAAAAGTTTATCAATTCCACACACACACGTCATGTAACCGACTTTGTATGAAAATTTTAATTTTCTAGCGAATTTGCAAAAGTCAATCAACAATTAATGTTGTTCAGAATGATTGGTAGAAGGCACGGTTACCTAAAGGAATGTAAATATTCACATATACACCTTGTATAGATAGATATGCTTTATTGCACAGAAACATACGTACTGAGTGAACAACAGCAATATCGCTTGTAGTGATTTCTTTCAGAAAACCTTTGGGTAGAGGAAAAAAACAGCGTGTTGGCAATAAAGCTTTTTTATGATATAGTGGCCAGCACTGACTTTGTTTGGAGATATTCTCTTACTCTATACTCAATACTCTTCAAAAAAAAGTAGTAAAAACCCAAAAATGTAAGCAATAGACTATAAAATTCTACGTTAACTTTTTTCGTGCGCGTTGATGTCTTTTTAACCAATTTTTCAAAAGTATTTTACATCGTCTCTTTTTACGAGAACAGTAACACTTTTTTCTGGGAATAGAAATGAATTTCACACACTGAGTAGGTACACTGAACAAACATAAGTGTTCATTACACGAATGTTCGAACCGACAACCTTTGACGTATGAGGTAGGGTCACTACCAAACTAAGTACAACTACAGTAGCACTACCATGAGTTTGAAATACTATCCTCGCTATCGAAAACTATCGCTTTGTTTCTTTCATTGTGATGCATTTGAAAGAGACAGAGCAAGTATGTCAGTTTTCGATGACAACTCATGGTAGCGCTACAGCACACCAAAACGATTATGCTTCCTACGACTTTGTGCTTGAAGAATTCTACTAAAGCTGGAATCATCATTTTGATAGATAAGTAATACCAATACTTTTTATCCAAAGAATTATATAATTACTAGCGGCCGCTCGCGTCTTCGTCCGCGTGGAAATGTAACCTTTTACCCCCCTTTTTACCCCTTACAACCCCTTTTCGCTATAAAAAGTAGCCTATGTTCTTTTTCGAGGTCTAGATCATCTGTATCATCAGCAGCAACCCACGCTCGTCCACTGCTGGACATAGGTCTCCCCCAATGCACGCCACCGCTCCCGATTTTCGGCTACTCTCATCCAGCTCACTCCAGCCAGCCTTCGAATGTCGTCATCCCATCTTGAAGCAGGGCGTCCAACACTATGTTTACCGAGTCTCGGTCTCCACTCAAGGACTTTATGACTCAACGGTTGTCAGTTCTGCGGCTAATCTGACCAGCCCACTGCCACTTCAGTTTGCTAATTCGGTAGGCTATGTCGGTGACTCTGGTCCTATGTCGGATTACATCATTTCTGATGCGGTCCTTCAGATCATCTGTATACCAAATTTCATTTAAATCCATTCAGTAGTTTTGGCATGAAAGAGTAACAGACAGACAGACAGAGTTACTTTCGCATTTATAATATTAGTATGGATTTTCCCTCTTTGTTGCTGTTGTGAGTACACGATTTAAACTCTTATTGTAAGCATTTTGAGTAGGTACAGACAACAAAAAAGGCTCCTGGGCCGAGCCAAAGTATGTTTCGAATTATTCGAACATAGCTCGGGTTTGTGATCCGCATTAGGCAAGCGTGGTAAATCACGTCATAGTAGCAATGACTTTTTCTATGATGGAGGCCTTTGCCCTGCACTGGGACAGTATAGGCTGATAAAAAATACTTGTTACCTACTTTACAGGCAACAAAAAAGTAAAGAGTAGGTGAGAAGTGTTAAAGATTGGAACTGTTTTTGCATTTACAGTTTTTGAGTCATTTTTTTTAATCTAAGACATTCAGGCATCAGTTATAGGAATGAAGGAGTTCTACTCAAAGCGTTTGAAAAAGTGATTCTACCGGCATCAGCTAGTAAGGGCCTCGTTCACCACCTCGGAGTAAAGTGTCAATTAATTTATTTGTCAATTAAAGTGGGTTGGGATTGGGAGAAAATTGGCCCTGGTCCGCGGCCTTCTTTAATGTAATTTTTTTTTAATCAACTTTCCGATATCTCGAAATCCGCGGCCTTCTTTAATGTATTTTTTTTTATTCACCAGCTCGTTCACCACCACCAGGGGGCAACTTTCTCCGAACCCGCTTGAATGACAAGTAAATTAACTGACACTTTAATCAGAGGTGGTGAACGAGGCCCTTAGAGCAATAAATATTTTAATTTAAAGTAGGTACTACTAAATAAAAAGTAGGTACTACAACCTACTTTTTTTTGCTCCAGAACTCAAATCACGTTACCAAAAGAGCCGCTCAACTAAATTGGGACTGGGCTGGTCACGTCTACCGCGAGTCGGACACCTTTTGGGCCAGAATAGCCAATTAGCCACAGAGTGGGAACCCAAAAACCGAAGGCGGCCACGAGGTAGACCGAAGGGACGGTGGCGGGCTCAGCTCGACATCTAAGTATAGCCCCAACTGGACCGTAGTCGCCCAGAATCGTGAAATGTGGAGGAGGGGTAGGAAGGCCTTTGCCTAGCAGTGGGACACGACGGGCTTTTAATAATAATTTTTTTTTGTTGAAAATTACAAATAGCGCTCTTTTACGAATGGAACCTTCTGGAATCAATCAAAGTTTCAGACGCAACAATGAAACCTTATGATCAGTTTTGCCTGTCGTACCTACTTTAAAATTAGTGCATTGCTTATGCATTCCCATAACAATTTGGGCGGGCCCAAGCAAATTGCATGTTACCACAAAACTGTTTCTAATGAGGATTTTACTCAAATATTCAGCAGATTTACCCACTTTGAGGCTTTGCCCCCTACTAAGGGGAATATACAGGGTGTACCTGTAAATATTTGCATACCTTAACCAAATCTTTCCACCAATTAAGATCCTAAAAAATTCATTCACTTTTGAATATTCGCAAAAAAAAATCCTCACAAAGTCGATCACGTGACTTGTTCGTTTTTTATGGAGATTCGATAAAATTCTCGACGATTTTCAAAAGTTGATAGTAGAATAGACGTGGTTAAAGAGGTGTAGTGTTCACAGGTATATCCTGTATATTAATGACTTACAAAGTATCATATTGCGGATTTGTAGGTGTAGATAGGTAAACCAATATCCTAAATACCCCTGGAATTTGTGTGTGTTTGTGTAAATAAAAAACAACAGGATTATTTGACATCAAGTTTATTTAGGACTCAATAAATACCTATGCAAGTAGTTTTTAAGTATAAATTAAACATTATATAAAATAAAATAATCTATGGAATTGTAATAAATGCCTGGTTGTTTACTTGGCCTTCGAGAAATTCAAGATTTTTTTCTATAAGATTTAGCGTAGTTAAGTCTCACACTTCAAAATTAGTACAGTACCTACTGATAAGAGTTTATTGCAATACATAGACATATAAGTATACAGATTTGGAGGTGCTTCACCAATTAAGAAATTTTTTCATATAAAAGCCAAAATAATTAAATATCTAGTTACATGAACAACATTGACAATTATCTCAACCATAGGACAATACTAACTACTTAATAATAGGAGTACGGAGGGGGCGCGGCTCCACAACCACAAGTGGGTTTGGTCTTCCCAAGTCCCAACTTCAGATCCAACTTTGAATCTAAGAGTGGCTTAGCCTCTACCGTGCATGGGACCCCTTCAGGGTACATGTATGGCGTCATGGGGGTTGGAGGAGGGCCTGGCGCGGGGTAGGGGGGAGGTGGGACATTGTATGGGGGCGGTGGAAGGTAGGTAGGGGGAGGAAGGGAGTAAGGCGGGGGAGGACCGTATGTGGGTGGTAGAGGGGCATAGGCCGGGGGTGGGGAAGGTGGGGGTACTAATGAGATGACGACGGGAGCTGCAGATGGAACTGCTGGTGGGGCTGGGAGGACTACTGGCTGTGGTGGCGGCGGGGGGAGGTACACAGGAGGCTGTGGTGCGGGTAAGACGAGTGGTTGAGGTGGGGGTGGTAAGTAGACTGGTGGCGGTTGCGGCGCTGGCAAGATAAGAGGTGGCTGTGGGGGGGCAGGGAGAACTAATGGTGGGGGCGGTGGTGCTGGGAGGGCTAATGGAGGCTGGCAGGGAGTTGGAAGGACGACAGGTGGCTGTGGTGGGGCAGGCAGAACCACTGGTGGTGGAGGTGGTAGATAGACTGGGGGCTGGGGTGGAGCGGGTAGGACTACTGGTGGCCTGGGTGGAGCAGGAAGGACTACTGGTTGGGGTGCGGGTGCTGGTAGGTATACGGGTGGCTGAGGGGGGGCTGGGAGGACTACCGGTGCGGGTGCAGGCGCTGGTAAGTACACAGGGGGTGGAGGGGGGGCTGGAAATACGAGAGGTGGCGGTGGTGGCAATGCATACTGCGGGGGTGGACTTGGCAGGACCAGCGGTGGTGGTGGGGGTAAGAAGACTGGTGGCGGAGGGGGTAGGGCGTACGGTGGGGGTGGCAGCAGCAGTGGTGGGGGCAGCGGCAGCGCTGGCACTGGTGGGGGAGCAGCCGGCATTAGGACTATTGAAGACACTGGTGATGGTAGAATGTCGTCACACTTTGCTTCTAATTTATCTGTAAATAAAAAAAATAAATTGCAAAGTTTATTCGAAGCAATAGTAGGCAAGTTGTTACTTGTATTTGGCAAAGGTAACTTCAAGTACAGATTTAACAAAACTGTGGCCGTTAACGACATTGACAAGGAGACGTTGTACTATAAACTTTATACGGAAGATGGGCTCTATCTGACACAGATATTGAAGAGGTCCTTGACCTACGCGTTAGCTTAAGGCCCTAAGATGTTGTTATCACTGTTAACGAGTATATGTAGCCTATTTGTTATAGGCTGTCGGCATTCTGGCTCTATTTGTGGCTATTTATTTTTACTTTAAGAAACAAAGTTCATTGGGAAACATAAATAATGTCATATTTTAAAACGATGGTTAGTAGGTAACTCTCGTATAAATAGTTACGTTTTGAAAAGTTATTTCTTTGTTTTGATAGACATACTTACCTAATTTTTTCGATGCTAAGCAGGGTTTCAGTAACCTGAAAAATTAATACCAATTAGACGTTATTACTTGTAGTAACTTTATCCTTTAGCTGGTGGAAATAAATTTATAAAAACTATAGAAAATGAATAGCACGAGATGTATAAGTTATTAAGTAATGTTTTAACTTACGATGACAACACAGATTTTTTGCATTCTTTCAGTTCCTTGAGCGCTTCCAACTGAAAACAAAGAATTAAATTGTAAACAAATGTTAGATCTCAATGACATACCTACAAAAATCTGAAATAATGAATTGGGTTAGGTGGGTATTATATTTAGGTTGATTTTTATCCTGGAATATAATTTATAGCTCGTAGTCTCGAAAGAGATATTTTCTGTGGACGAGACCAAAGTTTATTGCTACACCAAAAAGTCAAAGCACTTCTTTAATGTTTGACTCCCAGCTCCATGTAATGTTACAAATTGGCCTAATGGGGCAAAGGGTAAAGTTGTGCAGATCATACTGTCTCCCTTTGTGACTTAACTGGTATTGTTGGTGTCTATGTGCGGCACCAGACACCTATTTTTGAATTGTCGTGTCACTAAAAAACGTGTGACTCGCATGATTTTTGACATCCGCATTTTTTAATCATTCGAAAACGAGCGTTTTGAAACGAGTTGTATAAACGCATATGGACGCATTTACGTCAACGTGAAACGAGTTAATACTACTTTGACAAGCTTGGCAATACCCTAAGCGAGTGATTTCAAAAATAGGGAAAATTTTTAATCATGCGACTTACGAGACGATGTGACTTGAAAAACGAGTAGTTTTTGTTCGGACGAACGCGAAAATTCAAAAATAGGTCTCCCAATCACTTAAGGGGCTATACGAATGAAACTAGCGCCGCCAATCTATTTACACTGATTGTGGTGAAAATACGATATTTTTTAAGAAAGCAAAACATAACAGACTTAGATAAAAATAAATTGATTTTTTCAAGATGCAATACAATATACGAAACACGCAACAAGTAACAATAATGTCAATTATTGCTAAAAGTGGCCGTTTTTAGCAATAATTATAATTATTGTTACTTGTCGCATGTTAGAAATATTGTATTGCATCTTGAAAAATCCAATTTACTTGGATCTTAGTCTGTAATGTTTTATTTTCTTCAACAATATCATATTTTTACCACAATCAGTGTAAACAGGTTGGCGGCGCTAGTTTCATTCGTATAGCCCCTTAACACTTAACTCTCAGGTGATTCGTCTGCTCATCTGACATCTATCTCATAATAAACAAAAACTAAGTAAGAAGCAAGGGCTGGCCGTTAATTATGAATATATAAATAAACTTTAAAAAAAAATCCTTACCAAACAAAAACTCTTCTCATCACAAGCTATCGCGTACGACGCCGACACTAAAACTAAGCCTACACAAGGCCAGAACAACCTCAAGCCCCCCATTAGGTTCTACCACTACTATCGATATGTTCATAAATCACTTTACAATTAACTTATAAAGGATCCAAACATTTATATACAAGACGTGATTTCAAAGGCTTACTTTATCTATGAAGAAACAGTTTTGATGAAATCTGTTAGATTCTACCAGTAGATAGGACGTGTTGATAGAGACTTGTGTTTACGAAATTTACTATGAATCGGGGTATACATAATAATATTACATTTCTAAATAACAGGTAATTAACAACATTTCAAAATCCACGTGGGAGAGACATACTTCTTCATGAATGGGTCGACTGATCAACTGATGAGGGTTCTTAGGTAACTGGTGAAGTGTTTACTACAAAATACCTACTATCGTTAGTTTTTCGATGAAACTACTTTGTAATGTCAATGGTAAATGTTAAGTAAATAGGCATTAATTCACTTTAAAAAATAATCGATGGGTTCAAGTGGGATTCGAACCCACAACCATCCGCATACCGGGTGACTGTTCTACCAATTAAACTAACCAAACCCCGTAACTACCACGGGGACAAAAGTGGGTAGTTTAGGTGTCATACAATTGTATTTCCTTAAATATTTAAGTCACAATAAGGCCCATAATAATTTGTTCGACTAACTATTATATTTTTATAATAGGTACCTTTTAGTCAGTTGCTGTAGGCGGTGAACTTTTAGTACAGTACCTATATCTACTTATTTGAAAACTGGTAAATATTATGTGACCGCGACCGTACACACACATCTGTATTATTTTTATTAAAACCAGTAGGCATACAACGAAAATAAATTCATGAACGAATCTTAGTCCCCGTCCCATTCACAATATGAACTATCCTGTGCATTTATTTTGTTTGAATGAGTCAAGTATACCTTGTTTGTTACGGGATGGTTAAGATTCGCCTAATCCTGAATCATAGTCATAGTCATTAATATATTTTATTCCCAACATGCACGCCCCGTTGGACTAGTGGTTTAAATACGTTAATATGGTCCTGGGTTCATTTCCGAGTCGGGCAAAAAGTGTTTTTCGAACATAGCTCGGGTTTGTGTTTACCAATCCGCATAAGGCAAGCGTGGTGATTATCTAAGCCTAATCCCATGACAGTGGCGATGACTTGATTCCTATGATGGAGGTCTTTGCCCTGTAGTGGGACAGTATATTATAGGCTGATTTATGTAGTACAATAGATCATGGTCTGAGCGTACCCCGGGCTCCAAAATGACAGCTTTGGCCGCAACTAGGAATTACAAGCTAATATGAGAGAGATAAGGATACGGTTTTCTTTGTTTGCCAAATAATTCTCATACTTATCTGATCCTTTTGTTATACTTATCAATGTATATCTTATGTAACTGTTTATCGATATTGAAAATAATGGATCCATTATGTTGACGAAAGTGCGAAGCTATATAAATCTGATTGAATTGATTATTTGGTTTAACCAACATAAAGATTAGCTTGAATATGTTTGTCCCAATGAAGTTCGCCAAAATGGCAATTTGTAATTGTGTAGTGTTAATCGTGAGTACTTATATTATTTTTGATATACCTGATCTCATTCAAAGTTCAATAAATAAGAAAAAATTGGTACATATACATTAAATAGGTTTCTAGGTATAATATGTTCGGCCGCGTTATATAAAACTTCATTTACACGCCATAGACACCATTACAAAAAATGTTTTCTTAAAGTCCTTATTATTTGAATCTTTTTATATAGTTATAAATATTACTTTAGCCAAAAACAGTTTCCAATGTTAATTATAACATGCTTTGCTTTTATATAATTTATATCAAATTGGCCCGTAAAATTAGAATGTCGCTATCCCACGTTATGTCCTGCCCTATGTAGTTGCGTTTCGTAGTGACCGTACCTCATACAGCAAAGGTTGGATGGGTTGAGAAGCATTCGTGTGAAACTTGTGTCAATTTAGTGTCTGGGTATATTTAAATATTAAACTACTTAGTTAAAATTCTTCCGTTGTGGCCAGACTTTAGAGTCTCTTATTATTACTTATATCCTTCGTCTTGTATGGGTATGCTTATTGTAGTTGAAGTAGTTAGTAAATAATAAATAAAATAAAATAAATAATAAATTAAGACAACATCAAATACATTGTCCTGGTCCCAAACTAAGGTTTTCCCTTGTACTATGGAAATCAGAAACAACGAGAAACTACAAACAACCAGACCCAACACAAATATCTGTTTCTATGGGTATCTTTATTGTCTGTAGTCAATAAATGTTTACTTACTTTACTTAATTTTTCAGATCCTTACCACACATGGTGTCAGCGGTGGAATTCTCACAGGGGATCTCAAACTGAAGTCGAAGCCGTTTACTATCAATTCCCACCATGCTCCAGTCAACATTAATATCAACACCGACAAACACAAGCCTATACTACCCTCACTATCATTGCCAAAGCCTGCCAAACCTCCTCCCAAGATATTAGAAGATCTCTTAAAGCCAAAATCGTCACTTTTTTCCAAACCGGAACTTCCTTCTTTATCTTTGCCAAAATTGCCCAAGTTGCCTAAACTGCCATCATTGTCTAAACCAAAAAGCCCCTTATCAAAATTATCCTCAATCACTTCACCCAAATTGACACGATCATCAATATTTTCAAAATCATCCCTGTCTTCACCAAAATTACCAGAGTTACCATCTTTATCGAAAGATTTACCATCATTGTCAAAATCATTATTGCCTTCATCAAAACTGTCACCTTTGAAAAAGGTATCCTTACCTATCATACCTCCAGTACTACCACCAGTAATCCCACCTGTGGTTCCAAGAGTACCATTATTTCCTCTCCCATTGGTCCCGCCAGTGATACCTCCGATACCGTTCTTGCCACCAATTTTACCACCAGTACCTATAATGCCGTTGATTCCTATTATACCCCTAATTCCCCCTGTCTTTAATCCTTTAAGACCGTTGAAAGTACCTATCTTAGGAGGAAAATCTCCGTTGCAAAGGCTCTTGGCTCTGAGTTGAAGCCTGTGGTAGTTGAAATTGTAGATGAAACGAAGAAAGAGATTTTGGAGAGGAAACTCCGAAACTTGTTGAAGAGGGGATCTTTGACTACGGCTGAGTTTAATCGGTTTCGGAAATTGTTAGTAGGATAGATTATAGTTAGATTAAAAACATAAAGTGATTTAGTTAAGTACTTAACTAAGTACCTAAAGTAATTACTTTGGGTATAGGACACGTTGATAGATTTAATGTTGCCTGTGTCTGATATAGTCGTTTTACCTTAGTCCTCTTTATGAATTCAAACATACTGATCCAGATGAACAGTAGTTATTAAGATATTTATTACCTACTTTGGATAAGTAATTTATGTATTTTGTACTTGTAAACAGTTAACGTGATGATATAGGATAGGATATAATAAATTATAAATTATTTAAAGTACGACTCGTCGTTTTATTTTAATTATTATTTCATTAAGAGGTTTGTTTAAAAACTTTAATCATAGTTTCCCTACAAAGATACACCAATCAACTGAAATATGTATTTTATATTTTAATAGTGGCCCGCCCTCACTTCGCTTCGGGACCGTAATTCAGAAATGAACCAATAGATGGCGCTGTGCTAAATTACATCGCGCAAGCGTTTCGTGTTTTCGGTTTACCTATAAGGCTTGTCGTTGTCCATAAAGTTATCTCCTTATAAAGAGTATAGATGTCGTAAATCTTACGACTAATTTGTAGCGGAAAAGGGAAGGAAAAGACAAATGTAGAAATTACATTTATTTAAATAAAAAATATACAAAAGAATAAATAATCTAACAATAAGTAGTTGTAATCATAACAGTGTAAATTTTCAATCCTCTTATTACGAGGCGAAGTCTAAGTTAAATTTGGTTTAAACTGATGCTGTTACTTTCATTTGTAACTTTTATAAAAGAGACAGAATCTTTTTAAACCATTACTAACTTTATACTATTTCGTAATAAGGGGTACATAGTTTGAGAGCTAATGATTGTCTGAAGCAATAATTTTTTGGCATAATGCGTCAAGGATGTTTGTAGAACTGGTGGATTTCGATGTTCTATAACCAATGTGGGCTATCATACCCTATGGCGTAAGTGGCAGTGGCGCCATTATTTATTTTGACGACATTATTGACACACTACTAGTAGCACGCCCTCACGTTGTTTCGGGACCTTAGTTCCACTGTCTACCAATAGATGGCACGGTTGTCGATTACATCGCGTTAGCGTTTCGCTCGTTGTTAATATCTTTAGAATTCTTCTCTTAATGGAGGGTTCTACACATGACTACATATTTTTATCCAATAGCTTTCCAACAACTTTTCACTTGGCTTTATTTCTCCACACTTGTACTCTTTATACATAGTAATGATGTTTTTGAAGACCTTCACAAAGATGTCCTTAAGTTTCCCGAGCTGGACAATCAACGGGTAGGCGAAGGGACGCTCGCTCGCCTTGTCCCCACGTGCAACCATGGTTCAGGTTTTCTCGGCCGGAGGTAGGAGTCCGAAGGAGGACGCACCCTAATTTCTGAACATGAAAACTCAGGTTACACATTTTGGTCCGAACCGTGGAGCGAATTCAGGATCCTAACCAGCGTTTAAAAGTGCGACCCACTACCCGCTCCATAGAGACAGTGACACCGGGACAGTAGGTAGAAGAGAAACTATAAAAATTACAAACCTCGACAGCAAGAGCAATCACTAATAGAAGAACTACTACTGCCTGTCTTCTTAACTTCATTCTCGTGGTGTACCTTCACAAAGATGTCCTTAAGTTTCCCGAGCTGGACAATCAACGGGTAGGCGAAGGGACGCTCGCTCGCCTTGCACGTGAAACATGGTTCAGGTTTTCTCGGGCGGAGGTAGGAGTCTCGAAGGAGGACGCTACCCTGTAACAATTATGATAAAAGATATGACAGCATCATCATGTTACATCTTCTTGGCATTCTAGCCTAGCTTGGGCAGCTAAGATAAAAAATATTTTGGAGAATGAATTCATTTTATAATAAGTCGCAGACGAGCAGACGTATCACCTCATGTTACCTAGTGTTTGCCGCCGCCGCATTTATAGATACCTGCAACACCAGTAGAGTCACAAGTGCGCTGCCAACCCTTATTCCCTTAATCCTCGGTATCCTCACTTACTCGATGAAAAAGAACAACGATAATAATTGTTTAACAATGGTTAAAGATAAACTAATAATGAACGGTTATTAAAATAATACATAATCCTCTAACCGATTCGGCTATATTAGAATGCACGGGGGTACAAGACCGCCAACTTCCAGACTACATGACATACGTAGTTTTTTAGATTTTCGCGTTGCATTATAACTATAAATTATTAAAACGGGAATAAACGTCGCGTTAATTCCCGTTTTAATAATTTATAGTTACATGACATACGGGTTGATGATGAGAATTTCTGAACAGAAAAACTCAGGTGGCTTATAACGAAGACGTCCCGTAACGAATGGGAATATACCTGTCACATTCAAACAAAAGCGCGCACAGCGCGTGTGAAAGAAAGGGGAACTCCGATTCGGTCGTAACGTCCACTTCAAATTAGGCCCTCAGGTTACACATTTTGGTCCGAACCGGGGAGCGAATTCGGGATCCTAAAACCAGTTAAAACCGAACCGTTTAAAAGTGCGACCCACTACCCGCTCCATCGAGACAGGGACACCGGGACAGTAGGTAGAAGAGAAACTACAAAAAGTACAAACCTCGACAGCAAGAGCAATCACGAATAGAAGAACTACTACTGCCTGTCTTCTTAACTTCATTCTCGTGGTGTACCTTCACAAAGAGGTACAGCAGCAGGCTGCAGGCGTATGCCGTCTTTATTAGCCACTTCATGCCGAGATTTCACACCGTCAATTACAAAACTCAGCTCCAACTGATCAGTCTCACGTAGTAGATATGAGAAGATGCGTAAAACAATCAGCGAATAGTGATGCTAACTGATTGTAGTCGAATGACTCGAGTGAAAAAAAATACGAATCATTTGTCACAGGGCTAAATCAACATTAGTCGAATAAGCGAAGTCCACTTGGGTGGTCTGAAGACGTGATTTCATGAAGCTTTAAAACAGATTCTCCATACTTTTAAAGTAAATAATCCACTTAAAAATGTATTCATATTAAAAAAGATATTTAAAAAAAAATTGCAAAGAATTGCTACAACAAAAATAAAAAGATGCATTTGTGACTCAACTAATGTTGCAGCAGTTCTTGGTTGGCTTATCGTCAGGTAAGTCGTCTGTTGTTTGTCCAAAGTTTTAGCTTAGCAACCCCAATTCAATCTCCAGTGAATTAACGTTAGTCGCTCGTTAAATTTAGTCAAATAAATTCGAGTAAAACAGTAAAAGAGCATCAAAATTAAACTCTACTCTCATCACTATTGTGGAGACAAATCGGCGTGTGATGAAGCACGTTTATCGATAAGCCACGCGGAATCGAGTGGAGATCTCGATTAATTGTGTAACTCGACCTTGGGTTTGTCGAGTCGCTGAATATCGAGATGGCTGAGTCGGCGGTTTTGCCCGTTCCGCGTTGTTTTAATTCAATACGTGCGCAGGCGCAAGCAAGCCGCTTTAGACGGAAGAATGGGACTGTAATGGTCGGACAATATGCAACGATACGTGGTGTGGTGTTTTACGGTTCGTATTTCTCATAAGTTGATTTTTCAGAACAATTCAGAGTTCAGCATTTAGTCCATTCAATAATTAATGTAATTTGAAAGTCAAAAATCTTATAGGTAATTTTGTTAACGTGCAGTGGTATAAATAATAGTTTTAAAATATATGCAAAGTTTATTTAACTAACTGATTCTAGTTTTTATGTGGTTTTCTCTGGAAGTACTTTTAGCTGGTTAGTGGAAAAAAGTATTTCGTGTTTAAAATATGTATTCAAACAAAATTGTGTTTGTTTGTTGAGTTAAATAGTTGCTACAAAGTAGTTACAAAATTATTAAATACAATTTTAAGTGAAGCTATACTTTGTTTTAAAGAACTTTATGTTTTCAAATTAATTGATTAGAGCTACAATATTGTTTCAGATAATAATATTAAGCGATTATGTAACGACAGCTCCTCCCGTACGCCTGACTATTGATTGTGGATCTGAAGAAAGTGTGAGTATTACTTAAATGTATCACTAAACCGTTTCCAATAAAAATAATTTTAAAAAATATTAAAAAATACTATCATCGTTAAGGTCAGCGATCCAATACTGTGCGTTTCTCGCAAAATTTTCTTCCTAACCTCAGTTTTGTGGAACGGTTTAGCCGCGGCAGTATTTCCTCACGGCTTTGACTCAGGTTTCTTCAAGAGAAGAGCGTATTCCTTCTTAAAAGGCCAGCAGCGCATCTACAACTTCTTTGATCTCGCAGATGTTGATACGCGGCGATGACTACTTACCAGCAGGGGAACCGCTTGCTCGTTTGCACCTCTAGTTTAAAAAAACCCCTTCTATTCTGCATTCCAGGATCCATCCGATGAATTTAATATGAAATCGAAATCAGAGTCAGACTTCAGCGTCAGCGACTTCTGCAGCATGATCCAGAAAGCCATACCCAAAGCTGTCAAAGATGGAAGATTCGTTCTAGTAAACTCTGAACCAGATCAGGGCGGATTCGGGAACACCCTGGCTCCAATGTCTGTCGCACCTCCGAATGGATTTATACCAAAATTACCAAAGTTGAGGGCTCCAAAATTAAAAGTGCCAATGCTAAATGTGCCGAACTTGGGTGTTCCTGATAGGGCATTCTCTGCTCCAAGACTTGGTTCTCCAATGGCTGTGGCGTCATTCAGGGAGAATGATGATGAAGAATCCAGTGCGGAGAAGATGGAGAAGTTCAAGAAGAGCGTACAGAAGATGCTACACGTTGTCAAAGTATTGGGACAGATTGACCAATATCTGTCTGAGAGGACGAGGATTATAATTGACAAGTTGTCTAAAACCTTCGCTGAATAGTTTAAGTTTTTTACGTTGATTTGTAGTTATCTAATAAGTAAATTATGATTTCTTGCTTTCATGCTGTTTTAATTAATTAAAACCATCCCAGTGAAATAATGGATGATATTAGCATGGGACCCTAGGAAGTGGCGTGATAGAGATGAAACTAAGCAACACATGTGGCGTGATATGATGACGATGAAGTCCTAGTAGGTTTACAATTTTATTATCTTACAATTACTTTAGTGTTTGGTAGCTCTTATCGTTGTATTGAAGTTCACTTCATTTATCTTTAATTTTATGTAGTTCTCTTTATTAGTTCACTTCATATAGCTCTTAATTTCATTCAGCAATTTCTTTGCACTGCCTTACTTCATTGCAAACACGCTGTTTTCTTTCCACTACCTAACGGTTGTCTGGAAAAAATCACTACAAGCGATAAGACCGCATTATTGTACTACTTACTGGTGTTTTTCACTCATGTATTGCTATTTTGTGCTCAATAAAAACTACCTAAAATATTAGTAGGCACTTACTAGTCAGACTGTAAACGCACCCTAACCATTATTTATGTAATATATAGAATTAGCGAGTGTTGGCCTGACAAAGCCCTAAGGTTATTTCGAAGAGAATATTATGATACTTTATACCTACTTACCTATTTGGTCCGTCTGAACAGCCAAGTCGAAACCCCAAAAAGTGACGCCAAAATCCGGCATTTTGGCTTCTTGTTAACGTCTGCTTTGCACTTGGCTCCCTTCAGTCATTGTCACGGACCCATTGTATGGTAATTTCGAGTGTGCGTTAATTAGTTATTCGGACTGAATTTTTCAGACGGAACATTAAATTTACGGAATTTTTAATTTCATCATCATCATCATCATCATCATTTCAGCCAATAGACGTCCACGATCAAAAAGTCTGGTAGGTATATTCATGATCGGTCAATTTTACTATCCATCAGTGCCTGCGATAGAAAATAGATAGATTGGTTTATTAACGCCCTTACAAAACTTGCTGATACGTTTTTTATTCTATCCTTACCTAATGATGATGTATGAATGAAAATACAGAGTTATAAATTTCCTTTCCCTACTATTTACTCGTAGTTAGTATCTACTTAACCACCAACGACACTGCTTTTACTTTAAATTCTGCGTTAATTAATATTCAGTTATATACCTACGGATGCTTAACCAAACAAACACTGTCCTCGACGCAGTTCATTGGATATTAATTAAGAAACCATTAATAAATCATAACTACTATTTTGGTCTTGATTTCTGTCCGTATGTCCTCCTAACGGTGTTTTACGACCGAGACATGACCAATCTCTCTAGACTAATCTAGGATTAGCTGCTTAGCTGTCTGTTTAGACACTTGGATTGCCCAAGTGTGTGCGCAGACATAAGCGCACTCTCTATTCCCTTTCCTTTGCATTTCGATGGGACTCAGGTTTGACAAGATAGAGAAAGAAATAACCCGTGGAAGAGCCACGCTTCGAATAGCTTACGTTATAGTACTAGTAACACTACTATAAAATTTGCATGCCCTTGCTAGGCCTAATATAGTGAAACAATTTTAATTTTTAAGATCTCTATTTGTACTTACCTATATTATGCAAATAAATGATTTGATTTGATTTGATATTTAAATCACGATTCAGGATTTAGAGTCTGGTATGAGATTGCAGAATACCACATTCCATGGAAGAGCCACGCTTCAGCATGAATGGGCCGGCTCGACCTGAGTGATACCACGGTCACACAGAAGACCGGCGTGAAGCAGCGCCTGTGCTGTGTGCCTGTGCACTTGTGACTCTACTGTGTGTCTTGAGCGGCGGCAATCGCTTACCAGTGGATCCGTCTGCAAGTATCTCATAAAAAAGACCCCATGTTCCTTGGGGAACAATGCTTGTTGTCATCCTACTACTATTATAAAGGCGAAAGTTTGTAAGGATGTATGGATGTTTGTTACTCTTTCACGTAAAAACTACTGAATGGATTTGAATGAAACTTTACCACAATATAGCTTTTACATCAAAATAACACATAGGCTACAATTTATAAAAATATTATTGTGTGGATTGTCCAAAATATGACGGTAAGTGTCAATAATTACGCGTACGAAGTCGCGGGCGGCCGCTAGTCAGTAATAATGCCCTCGAGAAGTGAGTGAGTAAAAAAGCACGTTGATTTTAAAAAGTGCAATAGTCAAAATATACAAACAGAGTCACGGGAATCCTTTTGTATTGTATTGTCACTTTCTGCATACAAATTGCGATGCAAATGCGTTAATTGCATACACATTGTTATGCGTGATTATATAAAACGCAATTGTTACAGACGAGTTTCAGTGCAATTGGACTTTTTCAGGTGCATCATCATTTGGAACAGGTAAGTTTTTAACAAGTATTTTTTGGAACTTTCCTCCCAAAAATATGAAGGCTTTTTTATGTGATAGGTGGCAGAGGAGCAGACGGACCACCTAATGGTAAGCGATTGCCGCCGACCATTTTTCTGAAAAGGCCAGCAACGCATCTGGTGGTTTATAATGAACTAGTGGCCTGCCCTCACTTCGCTTCGGGACCGGAATAATAGATGGCGCTGAGTATAATTACATCACGCAAGCGTTACGTGTTTTCGGTTTACCTATAAGCCTTGTCGTTGTCTATTGAAGTTATCTCTTTATAAATAGTATAGATAACGAATGAGAAGCTACCTGTACAACAGACGCACAGAAGCGTGTGAAAAGGATGGTAACTCCGATTTTTTCGTAAAGTCCAGTTCATTTTAGGCCTTCTGCATTTCTTCAAGTAACCTTTGCTAGTATCTAAAGCATATCCAAATGCGGTGATCTGCCATCGGTCGATGCGCATGTTTGTTGGTTATTCCCATACAAATATTGATTTGAAACACATGGGTTTCAAGGTTCAAATCTCTTACCAAATCATCTCCGAATTTTTATTTAAGGAACTGTTTGAACATCATGCTGTTTCTTTTTAATCCAATTTATGACAAAGATAGCAACAATTTATGACAAAGATAGCATCACAACAACTTACTTGCCAAATTACTCCGGTGGCTCAGTTACAAAAATGTGTCAACAACGTAGAGAGAGATTAATTTTTTCTCTCTTTTAAGTCATTTTCTAAAATATGCTAATAACTTAATTTTTATGACAGCTAAAGCCATGGCGCCATCACCACTGGAAAATGCTCCTGTAATAGCGGAAAGTCCACCCCAGGACGTAATTCACGACGACGACATCGTCATTTCTGGAGTCTCCGGGCTCTTGCCCAAGTGTGACAGTTTTCAGGAGTTTTCTGAGAGGCTTTACAACAAGGTAACTCTTTTTTTTTTTGGTGACGAAGAGGAAACTGCCGCCGGCTCATAGGGAGCCGACGTCGGCTGGCGCCGCCTTATGCACACCCGGCCGCTGGGAGGGGGCCGGGTAGTGTGGGGCTCTCCTCTGGGCTAGGCCTCTGCTAATCGGAGGCCGTCCAGAGGCATACCCACTAAAAACCCCTACGACGTTTCCCGGCAAGTCCAGGCTCGTGGTGGACATATGCATTTATAACCATTTTAATTTATATAAATTACTAATCGAATTAATACATTAATATATTCAATTTATTCAAATTTTGATTTTAACTTAAATTTAACAGCCACACATCAAAGTAAACAAAACTGTCAAATTTCTTTAATCGACTATCATCGTACTGTCAAACACATTAAGTTGAATATCAATTGAGGAAATTTGACAAGGTAACCTGATGTGTGGCTGTCTGTACCTACAAAGTTCTTGATAACTAAGTATACCAAAGCTTATCTTTGTAAAGTATTTTTTTAAACTGCTTTTTTATTTTTTGACTTCTACTACTAGCTTCTAAAAAATTTCCAGGAAAACATGGTGACTGCGCAAACCGGGCGATGGAACATCCGCCACCCCGACCTGAAGCCTTACCAGGGCATGATCCGCGGCGCCGTGGACAAGTTCGATGCACAGTTCTTCACAGTGTTCTACACTCTTGCGCAAGCCACCGAACCTATCGCCAGGATACTGTTCGAACAAACGTACCAGGCTATATTTGATGCTGGTCAGTGCTTTTTTTGCCACCACAAATGACGATCACCTACGCATCTAATCTCATGGACAAAAACATGTCCAATTAAACATAGAATGTGTTTAGTCGAAGCCCTTATAATGTGTCAAATTGAGAATGAGCAATTTTATTTCTTCATGAGATTACATGCGTAGAGGATCGTCATTTGTGGTCCTTACAGCCTTACTTACTTTACCTTACTTACCTACCGTACTATCAAGCCTAGCCATCGTTTTAAAGTTGACAACCCGGTTGGTTCAGTGGTAGTGAATGCTGCGTCTGGGCCAAGGGTTGCGGGTTCGATCCCCGCACAGTACAAACATTTGTGTGCATGAACATGTCTGTTTGTATTGGTCTGGGTGTTTTCTATGTATTATAAGTATGTATTTACAAAAGAAAAGTATTATATGTATATATTTGTAATCCCACTGTTGGTTCTGATATCTGTAACACAGGTGCTTGTTGAGCTACCTATCTCAGAGTCAGATCAATGTATGTGATGTAGTGAAATATTTATTAAAAAAAAAAAGTGCGACTCACTACCGTTGCACCATTGAGGCAGTCATATCTCTAACAAATATCTCTAAATCTCCTTGCTTGATCATGTAAAAAAATGATGGGATCCTCAGGAGATCTAAGGTCGCAGACCTAAGTAACCCAAAGAATTGAGTGGTTCAAGTGGCAATAAATAATAATAATTCACACAACATCTCATATTGGCATGACTCCGTAGGTACTAAGTAGCTTATGTACTTGTGTTACAGATATCAGATAACAGAGGATCACAAATATAATACTTAAATACATATTATATAACACCCAGACACTGAACAAACACAAGTGTTCATCACACGAATGTTTGTCCAGGGTGGGGATCGAACCCACGACCTTTGACGTATGAGGCAGGGTCACTACCATTGCGGCAACCGGCCAGTCAATGGGCAGGGCACATTGCGAGGAGAACGGACCGCTGTTGGGGTGGAAAGGTCCTTAAGTGGACGCGTACAGGAAGGCGAAGGAAGGTGAACCGACGATCTAGTTAGTCAAATTAGCGCCATCTGCTGTCGGTTAGATGGTACTGTAGTGGCGAACTTCTTTCTTCGGGCGATGGTAGATGTCGCCACATAGTGAAGGTCGCGGAAATTCCTTGGATGCGATTTACACAGGACCTGTAAAGACAACATTGGGGGAGGCCAATGTCCAGCAGTGTAACAACGTCTATGGCTGTAATGATGATGATGATTTTGTTCTTCCTTTAGGAATCAGTCCCAGCACACTGTTTGGCCGCCGCGTCGGTGTCTACGTAGGAGCCACCGTGTGTTACTCTGAAATTTTGTCTGGGAGATCTGATGTTGAATTGGGACTTTTGGGGTAACTTTACCTTAAGTTTTTATAAGTACCTACTTATAACGCTAAAAGGGATGTAAATATAGCCTTTCCGAACCCTTAAACAGAGTGACCAAAATTTTCCGTAACGTGCAGGTTTCCGAAATTTTCCGTCGCCGACGAGCTAATGGTAGAAATTAGCATATAGATATGAAAAATCCATTGGCGTGAAAGGCGCGATCCTATCTACTGAACTACAATCTCACTGAACTCAAGAATTGGAAAACTATGATGTCTTTTTTTTTCTTGGATATAAAGGATGGTCTAACTAGTGACGTCAATAAATTTTAGATACCTCACACCTGTGGGTATCCAAAAATACCGATTTCAGCGATTTTTTGTAGTTTTTGAGTTATAATTTTTTAATGTTTTTCTTAGTATTCTGCCAGCAAGGTTTAAAAATTTCATATCTGACAAGATTTTCTAGAATGTTTTGTAATAAAAAAAATATTTGGCTTCCTGAAATTACTCAATGTTACTCAAAAAAAAGTCTTGAATATTAGAATTTTAGTTTTCAGCCTAGGATTTACTCAAACATTCAACTTTAATTTAAAAATACAAAAAGGAGTTTTCTTAACTTGGCTTTTGGTTCTTATTTACAATATATTTTGGTAAATCAATCTAAATTTTTTACTACACCGAGATTAGTCAAATGCCCTATTAACTTAAACCTTTAGAGGAAGCCGCAGTATGTACGCAAACCGCATCTCCTACTACCTGAACCTCAAGGGGCCTTCGATGGCGATCGACGCAGGCAGCGCCGGCACATTAGTGGGGCTGCAGCGCGCGTACCAGGACATCATGAGCGGGAGCTGTGACGCCGCCATCGTGGCTTCGGGCAAGCTGGTGCGGCATCCGCAAACGATTATGCTGTACAACAGGTAACAATGTACTAGTATTTAAGACCCTTGTATATACACTTGATGAGCAATAAATAATTTAAATTTGAAAAAAAATAAATAAAAGAAAACACCTAAATACTTCATATAAACGGGACTAATCCCGAAGTACGCGACGGGATTTATTAAGTAGGTACATTCTAGCACTTACTGCTTGCTGACGTTTCGACTGCGTTACAACAGTTTGTACTCGTAACTAGATTTTATATTTAATTTAGGTACCCAAGTAAATCGCGCTAAGAAGAGTCATTAATTCAA
The DNA here is from genome assembly GCA_014851415.1 of Cnaphalocrocis medinalis. Taxonomy (NCBI): domain Eukaryota; kingdom Metazoa; phylum Arthropoda; class Insecta; order Lepidoptera; family Crambidae; genus Cnaphalocrocis; species Cnaphalocrocis medinalis. Next base: position 5,498,063 of record CM026295.1, read on the forward strand.
TATGGTCATTTAGCGTATGTACATTACGTACATACTCGTAGGTAGGTACTTATCATAAATAATATCTGCAAGATTAGAATACCATTCAGTCAATAATGCAAAAGTCGATTTTTCTGTTACAAAAACAGATTTTACATTAAATGAGTTCCAATATAATGAAGTGTGTAAACGTGATTAACCATGACAAATAACCTTTTTTTTACTTTTTCGGTAGTGCTGGCCGAAAATTTTCTGATTTGCTTTTTTTGAGCACGCGCGCTTGTTTTATTTTTAGAACAAAATATAGAATGAGGACAGTAGATTTTGTTTTGTTATTTAAAATTAACAATTCTGATTAATTTTGTTGCGCCCGGTTTTGTTTATTAAAATTAATAATTGCAATTGATTAACGTGACGAATTTGATTTGATTTTTGTGTCGTTTGCAGAACAATGCCTCTGAACAGTGATGGCAAAACTAAATGCTACGACTCGGCTGCAGATGGATATTCGCTTTCGGAAGCGACTACTGTTATTTTCTTGCAAAAGTACAAGGATGCTAAAAGGTAGATATAATTATATGTCATACTAGTGGCCCGCCCTCACTTCGTTTCGGCATAGTGGTAGTTCGCCCCACTGGCTGCCAATAGATGGTGCTGGACTTCGTTACATCGCGCTAGCGTTTCGCCTTTTCGGTTTGTTATATAAGATTTGTCGATGTCTGTAGATTTTATCTCTTTATAAATAGTATAGATTATGCGTCAACCGTTAGAGAGCAAAAGGCGCACGGCCTTACAGAGCGGCTTGGAGCAGCAGCGCCTGCGCTTTGTTTAGGGGTGAGCGGGGTACTGCAGGAGGAGGAGGAGGGTTCAAGGTTGGCAGCGCACTTATGATTGGCAATCACATTAAACAACCGAATCAATTTAAGGTAAGTCAATAAAGGAATCACCGACTTGGCAAAACATGGATCTCACCACTTTTTACGGTAGTTGCGAGACTTGGTTTTTTTGACAAGTATTGTTTTTGGTAAGATAGAAGTATGTCTGAATAAATAGTTTTGATTTTATTATTTATTCATTATTTAATTATTATTTCAGGGTTTACGGTATATTAAAATACGCAATGACAGAGTATGCTACCACGACAGACAAGAACCTACTCAAGCATATGACCATGTCACGTGATGTGGAACTACTGAGCAACTTCTACAGACGGTTCTACCAGGAGGCAGGGGTGTCTCCTGGTGATGTGGAGTACGTTGAGGGGTTTGGAGGAGGTAAGAGAAGAGGAGAACCAACCCAGAGTCCCCTACCCAGAGAGAGAACCCGCGTCAATTCGTCGCTCCGTTTTGCCGTGAAAGAAAGACAAACATACAGACAGACAGACAAACACACTTTCCTATTTATAATATTAGTATGGATGGGTTTACCTTTGGCTTCATATTGAACTCTGGAGTTGAATGAATGAATAAATGAATTAATGAAGTTTATTGTAGGTATAAATAAATGTATGTAGGTACATAATTAGCAGTTACATTTGCTTTAGCGGAAAAACCAGCAATATTTTGCCTATTCAGGTGTATATTATCATTAGCACCCCCGCTCGTCCACTGCTGGACATAGGTCTCCCCCAATGCACGCCACCGCTCCCGATTTTCGGCCACTCTCATCCAGCTCACTCCAGCCAGCCTTCGAATGTCGTCATCCCATCTTGTAGCAGGGCATCCAACACTACGTTTACCGAGTCGCGGTCTCCACTCAAGGACTTTATGGCTCAAACGGTTGTCAGTTCTGCAGCTAATGTGACCAGCCCACTGCCACAGGTATATATACCTACATTATAATAAACCTACATTAAGTAATTAATATTAAATATTAAGAAAACGACATAGCCCACCGAATTAGCAAACTAAAGTGGCAGTGGGCTGGTCACATTAGCTGCAGAACTAACAACCGTTGGAGCCGTAAAGTCCTTGAGTGGAGACCGCGAATCGGTAAGCGTAGTGATGGACGCCCTGCGACAAAATGGGATGATCATTCGAAAGCTGGCTGGGATGAGAGTGGCCGAAAATCGGGAGCGGTGGCGTGTATTAAGGGAGACCTATGTCCAGCAGTGGACGAGTGTCGGTTGCTGATGATGATGATTAAGAAAACATTAAATTATTCAAATAAAACATTTTGAACAGCCACACCAGAGATAGACAAACTGGAGCTGCAAGCCCTGGACCAGGTGTTCTGCAAGGATCGGCAGCAGCCCCTCCTGGTCGGCAGCGTCACCTCTAACCTCGGCTTCACGGATGCTTCCACTAGTACCTGTGGGATATTTAAGGTTTGTATCGTCCACACATATTTTTAGAGTTAACTACTCTGTCATTTATAGACCAAGTATTTAAGTACTCAACAAACCCAATGTCATGGTGGCGATGTGGTTAGTAAGCAGCATTTTAAAGAACTGTCCGTGCTTAGGTTCAGTGGCTATGTAATAATCGAAGGAGTAGATAGTGCTGAGTGTCAATTTAATCGCGCGAGTGTTTTTTTTTGGTTACATAATAAGTACAGGGCCTCACAGAAGACCGGCATGAAGCAGTGCCTGCGCTCTGTTTCATCGAGTGAGTGAGGTTACCGGAGGCCCAACTGGGGGAAAGAGGGTTAAAGGTTGGCAGCGCACTTGTGGCAGCAATCGCTTACCATCAGATGATCCGTCTGCTCGTCTGCCACCTATCCCACAAAATAAAGATAATAAACGTTGTAGTGTCCGATAGAAGTTACCTTTTTACAAATGGTATAGCCGCTATGAACCCCTATGAACATTGTTGCAGATAATCCTCGGCTACCAAACTGGGCAGCTAGCCGCGAACCTCCACTGCGACAGCCCCCGGCAGGACGTGGCGGCGCTGCGCGACGGCCGCATGCGCATCGTCACCGAGCACGAGCGCTTCAACGGCTCCTACGCCGCCGTCAACGCATTCTCCATCACCGGGCTCAATGGGCACGCGCTGTTTCATGGATATAGGAAACGGAAGGTTAGAAGAAGAAATTCATGGATCGAAGACCATTAACCCCCTTCTTCTTCTTAGATAGTAAGAAGAAGAAGGGGGCTAAAGTTTGCGCACTTGTAACTCTACTGGTGTCGCGGGTGCCCATAGGCAGTGGCAATCGCTTACCATCAGGTGATCCGTCTGCTCGTCAGCTACTATCACATAAAAAAACAATGTAAGGCCTCGGCGCTTCGCCAGCTCCTACGCCGCCGTCAACGCATTCTCCATCACCGGACTTAATGGGCACGCGCTGTTTCACGGATATAGGAAACGGAAGGTTAGAAGAAGAAAGACATGGATCGAAGACTTAAAGAAGAAGGGGGTTAAAGGTTGCGCACTTGTAACTCTATTGGTGTTGCCGGTGTCTTTGGGCGGTCTACCACTATCACATAAAAACACTACAATATCATCGGAGTATATCGGCTAGACTATGTCGCTGCCTGGGTGATTTGTAATGAATGTAATGTGTGTTCATGTTTGCAGGTTAAACCTAATGATCTTGTAAACCTTAATATACTACTTTCGGCAAATTTTACAAGGTACTTACTATGAAATAGTTTTGGTTGAGTTATGGGGGGTTCAAAAGTCGATATTTATTCATTTAGTATTTATTCATGGTTCAATGTCTTTCAGGATCTCTCAAAATACCAGTCCACCATCCCATACCTAGTGATGGCATCTGGAAGGCAGGAGTCAGCAGTCCAGAAGATTCTGGACGACATCAGCTCCCGCCACCTGGACCCTGAGGAGATAGCCCTGCTGCACAACATCTACAAGACTCGCATTATGAAGCACTTGGCTAGAGGTTTTGGGATATATTGTAAGTCAAACAAATTCTATACTAGAATAATAATAAATAACTAATCTTTATTCAGGCAAATTACACCCATACACAATATTAAATTTTACTTTTACACATCACATTACATTCGTCACATAAATTTAATTAAGTATGTTTTTAAACTTTCGCGTTGCATTATACTGAGATCCACCAGCTTTGCATTTTGGGTCGGCAGCATTGTACCTCCATCACCAAAAAAGAAGTATATTACTTTCTCCTTCCATTTTTCCCTGTCTCATTCTTCACACAATCCATCCACCTCTTTTTCAGTCGTCCTCTGTTTCTCCACCCTTTTAAATTCATACCCATCACTTAAATACGTTGCATCGTCTGTTCCTTTTTTTTATTTGAATTGAATTTGCTATTTAAGTAAATGACGTGGATAACAATTCTAGCAACCGCAAACGAGAAGACGGTGACTCACAATCTGAAAGTGGACTACTATGACGATGCAAAGCAGCCCCTGTGGTTCGTGTACAGCGGGATGGGTTCGCAGTGGGTCGGCATGGGCACACAACTCATGACCATACCAGTCTTTGCTGCTTCTATTGCACGGTAAGCAATTCTTATTTTTAGTGGATTTTACTTTTAGGTTGCAATGGAAAAGCCTTGCAGGTTACTGAATCGTGTGGGACTACAAGTGCTGCTCGAAGATCATGATATCATCTAAGTAGGTGAAGTAAAGCAAGTAATACATAGCTGTTCCATGATCATTATCAAGAATCTGAATTGAATCCAAGACTGTGCGTCTCTCACTGTGTTTTTTAATGTGTACCTACCTCAATTATATGGAACAGTTTGTATCTGTGAGTATTTCTGGACCTTGTTACTTAGTTTCAAGAGACGTGCGTCTATCTTCCAAAAGTTCAACGTGTAAGGCTGCAATTAACTTATTTGCAATAGCATCTTTGGAAAAAATAATGTTTTTGTTTTCAGTTGTCACAAAGTACTCGAACCAAAAGGCATAGACCTGATTGGCATAATCACAAGCGAGGATAAAGATATTTACAAGAACATCTTGCACTCCTTCGTCGGCATCAGCGCTATACAGATCGCGCTCACTGATGTCTTGACTACCATAGGCTTGTTTCCAGACAAAATTATTGGTAAGCGGATAGATACTCTTTATTTGTAATTCGAGCAAAAAAGCGACATGGCCTACCATCCTTTTCTCGAAGTAGTTCAGGCCATTTTCAACCCTGTGGTGGTGGTGGATCTGTAAAGATTTACATCCTTTAACCATGTCTAGTACCTACTAATCATTCTGAACAACATTATTTTGTTTGACTTTTCGTCCAAAGTCGGTTACAAGACTTGTTCATTTTATATGGGGAGTCTCAAAAGTCGAAGAACAAAAGTTGTTCCGCATGGTTGGTAGAAAACGTGATTAAAGGGATGTAAAATGTTCACAGACACACCATGTAACTATAATGCTTCAAGAAAGTCCTGACAACAGGATTGGGAGCTATAACGTGTGATAAATCCGCTAAATGGCCAACTGTTACTCTGAGGTCCAACCAGTAATACGCCAGACAATCACACAAATCATCTCAAACTAGGGCAACCCCTGTACTATGAGTACCACATGACGATAATTATTTGGGGGCGTCAACTCAGAACTCAGACCCAAGAAAACCTAGAAAATGTAGTTTCCTTAATTTACTTGACCGGGAATCGAACTTTGAGCTTTGGGCGAACCTTTGCCACTGCGGCGTCATCGAGGCCGCGCTGGCTGGTTGGTGGTCGAACTTCAACGTCATTGGTTGTTTGACTTTTCCTCTGTAAATGTTGTTAGGACACAGCCTCGGGGAGCTGGGCTGCGCATACGCCGACGGCTGCCTCACCACGGAGGAGGTGATGCTGCTGTCCTACGTGCGCGGGCTCGTGTCCATCAGCACGCCCTTGATGCACGGATCCATGGCTGCAATAGGCTTGGGCTATAAGCAGGTTATTTTTCTTACAATATTAATAACTAGTGCCCCGCCCTCACTTCGCTTCGGGACAGTAGCTTCAAACAGAACCAAAAGATCTTGCTGGGCGTCGATTAGGTAAGTATATCGCGCTAGTTTTTCGTCTATTAGCTGAAATGATGATGACGAACCGATATTTTGACTATAGCAGCCAATCCCGTTTAGTCCCGTTTATATGAAGTATTTGTATAGCAGCCAATCTCAATAGCCATCGACGCTGATCACGCAAGAATATTTACAGTGCACAAGTGTGAGCGCAGACACAAATGCATTCTCTATTTCCTCACTCTCATATTTCTATGGGAAACCAGTGTGACACGACAGGCGCAGTACCAACGGCTTAACTTGCTTTCTGTGGAATTTAACGGGTACACTAACAAGCTTGTTATACCTTTTCTGTTATATCTTGTCAGTAGCCAGCACTTACCAATCTTGTTTTTGGTGGTCTAAATCGTGAAGCCATCTTTTTCTGGGATTTTCTCTCGGCCGGCGCTCATCTATTGGCTTATAACTACGAATAGTTATAACCATTTTTTTTATGTTCCAGTTGTCCAAAATCTGTCCCCCCGAGATCGACATTGCGTGCCACAACAACTCGACGTCCAGCACGATCTCTGGTCCATTCGAGGCGGTTCAAAAGTTTGTGGCGCGTTTGACAGCAGGCGGGATCTTTGCGAAGGAAGTCCAGTGCTCCAACATCGCTTACCACTCACGATACATTGCTAAAGTTGGTGAGTCAGATTAATGTCTTTACCTAAATAATTTACTAAAGGGATCATATAATACACAGTTGTCAAAACAGTTGGTGCATGATTTTGGCATCTACCTCGTAAAATTTTTGTCGTTTTACGAAACCCTCATAATGTCAACACGAATAAAGCCCCTTTTGCGTATTAGTTCATCAAAATAAGATGGAAGAAGAAAATATTCAAGCTATTCCACACAAAAAGTAAATAATTATCAGACAAAAATGTCTGAGCACAAAATGCTAACACAGAAAGATGGCTCGAGTTGACCCTAAAATTTAAATAATGTTGTAAATGTATACGATATTCCTAACATTATGTGCGTGCATTTAGCTTAAGCTATTTAGTACGAAATCAGGTGAATGTATGAAATAATTATTATTTAATTTATATTTCTGTCTGATACAGGTCCAGAATTCAATAGATTATCTAAGGAAGTGGTATCTACTCCGAAGCTGCGTAGCGAACGATGGATCTCATCGTCAGTGCCATTTGAGAAATGGAATGAACCTAATGCGATGTACTCCTCTGCGGCGTACCACACTAACAATCTGCTGGTCAGTTACAACTTACATTGTAATGTATCGAGTCATCGCTCTATGATGACATTAGGCTTGATTAAGCCTAATGTCATCATATAGCGATGACTTAATGCGCGCTTGCTTAATGCGGATTGGTGATCACAAACCCGAGCTATGTTCGAAAAACAATTGGATACAGTGGTGGTCACATTTAAAGACACCGCATTATTTTCATACAAACAGGCGAACTCTGAAGTCTTTCGTTCTCCCTCAAGGATTCATTAAGCTACGATTCTGATAATGGCTATTCCGTCGTTTTCGACCGTAAAGCTACGCTTTGGCATGAATAGGCTGGCTCAGCGGAATGGTAGCTATCCAGGATGCGGCTTCTTGAGTGTCCAAGGGCATCACATTGACGAGTATGTGCAGGGGTCTCGTCGTCTCCCTTACAGAATCTGCAGGTAGAATCAACTTTTTGTATAGGTCTTAAGCCTCATCCTAGCTCTCCACTTCCAGAACACCGTACTATTCGAAGAAGGGCTACGTTTCGTGCCAGCCAACGCGGTGCTGATAGAGATCGCGCCACACGGCCTTCTCCAGGCAGTTCTGAAGCGAGCGCTGCCCAGCTGCACACTGGTTCCACTCACGCGCCGCGGGCATTCCGACCAGGCACTGTTCTTACTTGAGGGGATCGGCAAGTCAGTTACCATTTTTTGCCTTAACCACAAAAACACATTCATAATCATAAACTTTACAGGTCTAAAAATATAATATGTTCGCAATATACTTAGTTTGCAATAATATGGACCCTGTAATGCGGACAGCCAAGGAATATAAAACCCTGGCGAAGTCTTAAAGCAAACATTTTCGGCGTCTTCTAAAACCTGAACGCTCCTATTTGAAGAACCTCATTCTGTAGTTCTTCAAGATAGCCTCTGAAAGGTGTAAATATCACAGCCGCATTTCATTTTAATTCCTTTTTTGCAGTTTGTTCATGGCGGGATATGACCCTGACGTCAGCGCGCTCTATCCTAAAGTAGAGTTCCCTGTGTCGACGTCTACGCGCCCGCTGGGGCACTTGGTCGAGTGGGTTCACACTGAAAAATGGTTTGTGTTCTCTGCAATGCAGGGTTTTGATTACGCGCTAGTTTGCTATCTGCTGAGCGTAGGCTTAGCTCATCCAGTCGATGTCAGCAGACCTCCTTAGAGCACTTGTCAAACGAATATCAGGGCATCCTACACTACGCTTGCTAACTGCTAAATGCTCCACTTTTGATTGATTTATGCATCAAAATGTTTACTAATCATTTTCAACGCTGAAATAGACGGGCGAGCATGCGGTCCATATGATGGTAAATGGTAACCGCCGTTTGTAGACATCGACAATGACGGGGCACAGTTGTGCCACTGACTACCGTGGTAAAACAACTTTTTTTCAATCTTCGTATAAAAACAGTAAGTCATAGCGATCAGAGTCCTCGGAACGATAAGGTTGCTCCACGAAGCCTGTGAGGTAGTGCGAAAAATGGAGTCCCCATTACATTTAGCGATCAAGGAATACCGCCGATGGAAGCACAGTCCATAGCTGGGTTATTAGGCTATGTCTATGTCACGATTGTTTAGAAAATGCTATCTCTAGTATATAAAATATAATATTCTAGGAAGCAATGCCGATACCTCCCACCAGTCCGTACATTCTGCTCCGTGTTCAGGCAGATTGTGACTGTAGAAGATGAAGATTTCCAGTACCTCAAAGGACATCGTATTGAAGGTTTGTCATGCATGCATCTCTCTCAGAGTCGTGAAAAAAAGGTCGTATTTTGAAACCCATAATCATCTGCTACTTTATGTGTACTGCTAACCAAATGCACGATCAGTCCATCTGGTATTATCAACATAAAAATTAATGATGAATAAAATAAAGGATTAATAAAGCAACAACCAATAGCTGTAAGACCTTTTCTACACTTAGTTTGCTAACAAATACTTAAGTACTACTTCAGCTTTGACTTCAGAAATTCAGAATCGATCGAATACACTTCTAGCAGCGACAGGGAATACTACTAAAATACGTGATTGATGCATAAGGATATAGCATCCCATTTATTTCATCATCATATCAGCTCACATCCACCCACTGCTGAGTATAGTCTTTTTCCTTTGCGGAAAAGTTCCGATCCAGAACTCAAAGGAACTGCATGTAGTCCCTTTCGATTTTGTAATATTAATGATCTACTCCAGGCAGTTCTGAAGCGAGCGCTGCCCAGCTGCACACTGGTTCCACTCACGCGCCGCGGGCATTCCGACCAGGCACTGTTCTTACTTGAGGGGATCGGCAAGTCAGTTACAATTTTTTTGCTCTAATTGTAAAAACATATTCATAATCATAAACTTTATTGCTTCATATTGGTACACTATGTTCGCAATAATATGGACCCTGTAATGCGGACAGCTAAGGAATGGAACACCATGCCCTATTCTTTGCATTTCACTTCTGAAAACGGACCCCGAACGAAACTAATTGGGTAGTACCCACAGAGTACATTGTATGTAGTACCTACCTTGCCATCTAGGCAAACGCGTGCCATCCTAGAACTCATTGCCACTGTCCATCAGGTGCAATTGTGGTTAAGCGTAGGCCTATAGTTAAGGCGACACTATTAATTGTGAGGATTATGAGATATATTTTTAAAAATCCAGCTATGAAATCATAAAGGAATGCATTAACAATTTTCAGCAATTATTTCACTCTTCAAAAACCTTAACGCTCCTTTTTGAAGAACCCGTACTTCCTCAAGATAGCCTCTGAAAAGAGCTCATACCACAGCCGCATTTCATTTTAATTCCTTTTTTGCAGTTTGTTCATGGCGGGATACGACCCTGACGTCAGCGCGCTCTATCCTAAAGTAGAGTTCCCTGTGTCGACGTCTACGCGCCCGCTGGGGCACTTGGTCGAGTGGGTTCACACTGAAAAATGGTTTGTGTTCTCTGCAATGCAGGGTTTTGATTACGCAACTAGTTTGCTATCTGCTGAGCGTAGGCTTAGCTCATCCAGTCGCTGTCAGCAGACCTCCTTAGAGCACATGTCAAACGAGTATCAGGGCATCCTACACTACGCTTGCTAACTGCTAAATGCTCCACTTTTGATTGATTTATGCATCAAAATGTTCATTAATAATTTTCAACGCTGAAATAGACGGGCGAGCATGCGGTCCAATGGTAAATGGTAACCGCCGTTTATAGACATCAACAATGATAGGGCACAGTTATGCCGCTGACTACCGTGGAAGAAGAACTTTTATCAATCTTTGTTTAAAAAACAATAAGTCATCAGAGTCCACGGAACGATAAGGTTGCTCCGCGAAGCCTGTGAGGTAGTGCGGAAAATGGAGACCGCATCACATTATTAGCGATCAAGGAATACCGCCGATGGAAGCACAGTCCATAGCTGGATTAGGCTAAGTCTATGTCACGATTGTTTAGAAAATGCTATCTCTAGTATATAAAATATAATATTCTAGGAAGCAATGCCGATACCTCCCACCAGTCCGTACATTCTGCTCCGTGTTCAGGCAGATTGTGACTGTAGAAGATGAAGATTTCCAGTACCTCAAAGGACATCGTATTGAAGGTTTGTCATGCATACATCTCTCTCAGAGTCTAAGTATACACGCATCTCTCTCAGTGAAAAAAAGGTTACCCCGTATTTTGAAACCCATAATCATCTGCTACTTTATGTGTACAAAATGCACGCTCAATCCATCTGGTATTATCAACATTATTTATAAAAATTATTTAATAATTAAAAATGCTACCCAAAAATACTATTCCACGCGGACGAAGTATTGTATAATATTTAGCAGCTAGTATTGTATATTTTAATTTAAAATTAGGCACCCGAGTGCTTCCATACGCGGCATGCCTCGTGGCTGTGTGGGACACGCTGGCCATGACCCTGGGACACGCGCGCCGGCAGCTGTCGGTGCAGTTCCAGGATGTGGTGTTCCACAGCCAGGCGTCGCTTCTGGACGATGACCTGATGTACCTCGTCGCGACTGTACAAAGGGGATCTGGACATTTTGAAGTAAGTCCTGACTTCTGCACTGAATGCCCTTTCCCAATGAAGTGCATTTTTTAATGCTCCTGCATTTTGTAATTCCTCTTTTTGTTTTTGATCATGACTAGTAGTTTTTTATTTCACTTTCTGTCGTGTAACACTTTGATACAAGTGTTATCCGTCTATCGTTTAGATCGTTGAGGAATTCCTCGAATTTAAAAAAAAAACAACTTTATGCCCAGTCTTATACTTACTAAAATGTTTTTAATGATGTTTAAGATAATGTGATAGGTTGTTGTATAACATGCATCAGAAGAATAATGCCTAAAAAGCTTTTTATTTTTTGTAGTTGAGTTTTTCAACTGATAAGACCTGGAGGGAGATGAATCTGAATTAATATTGGACTCTTTAAGCATAATAATATTATGGAAAATGCATATTTCTCCAGGTGTTTGACGGCAACGTTGTCCTCATCGAGGGAACTATTGCGATGACGTCACAAAAGGCCATTCCCGTGACTCATGCCCCGGATAAAGAAATCTCGAAGTATCTCAGCAGAGAAGATATCTACAAATTGCTCTATGAAAGAGGATATGAGTACAAGTAAGTTTGTTATCGTTTACTAGATTCATCTTCAACTTTTTTTTTATTTCTCTGCTATGAATAAGATAATGTTGTTGTCTGCGCTAATAAAAAGCCTTCATTGGCAACGTACTTATCTATCCAAAATCGTATCATCATCATTAGCCCGGAAGTAGCCACTGCTGAGTATAGTCTCTTTTCCTTTGCGGAAAAGTTCCGATCCAGAACTCAATGGAACTGCATGTAGTCCCTTCGATTTTCGTAATATTATTAATGATCTACTATAATACTGGGTGACTAGGATTTTTTGTACCAGTTCTAGAGCACCAGTTGGTATTGAGTTTACTCCACCTGCGCCGACCGCAGACTTTTTTATTTGATAGATGGCAAATGAACCGACAAAATTTTTGCACATATTTTTTTTGCAGAGATTCATTCCGCGCCATCCACAGCATGGATGCATCAATGAAGCAAGGTTTGATCGAGTGGCAGGATAACTGGGTGGCCTTCATAGACTCCATCCTGCAGATGAACGTGCTGTTCAGAAAACACCACTGGGTGTCCGAGCCCAAAGCCATGAAGCGGATGGTGATCGACGTCAGACAGAATATGAACGAGAAATTCAGTAGAAACGGCCTTTTGGATATCACCCATGATGAAGTGCTATGCAGGACCAGGTAATTAAGTGTTTAGACTTCGCCCTTAACATCACTCCGTCCGAACACAAACCCATGATTTTCCTCACCACTATAATCTAGACATCTTTAAAGCAAGAGTGAATCTTCTAGGCCTCACTTTCCATCGGGTGAGAATGTAGTACAGCGTTGGCCTATATAGCTCAATATAAAAGATGATAGATTTCAGAAAAAAATTAGGATTAAAGAATCTGTAGGAACGATGTGTTGTGAATCCGTGATGTATTTGGATCAAGTGGACATTAAAAAATATAATTACCTGATCCAAACTGTGAAAGAAATATGAAACAGTTCAAATAGTCGGTAACATTAGGTATACACATGTTTCAATGATTTTTAAGGCTTATGATCTGAAATTAATGACAATACATAGTAGGACGTGGTGTGTCATCTTCAGCCTAAATTAAAATAATTCCAAAGATGACTAATTCGTTCTTAGATTATTCATAGAGTAACTTATGAGATTATTCCTTTCTTGTTATTTTTAAGGTGCGGCGGTGTGACAGCTGAACACATTTTCTTCAAAAACAAAACTCCATTGAAAAAGCCATTGGTGGCACTGGAAACCTTGAAATTTGTGCCTTTCAAGCAAACGGAAAATATAGATGTAAGTTTATCCCACTAAAAGTCTGTTCAAGTTATTCGAGTTAGTTAACGATCTAAACCAGTGATTGATATTTTTCACAATTTTTTAAATCCTAATCTCAAGTGCACATAAATAAAGCAAGGTTTTTTACCAGATGGTTACAGCAATCTGCACTCTTCTGCAAGTTGTAGCTGAAAACGTCAACTCAAATAAGATCATGGTATATTTCGTTACTCTTCCTAAGAAGCCAGATTACGTTGACAAAGTAAAGAAAATTATGGAGATACTGCCAGATGTTGACTTGAACATTGTGAGAATAAAAGAAGAAGATATTTTGGATCATAAAAAAATAACGAGCAAAGCTGATGCTGTGTTTATGTATGATCTTCTAGCCGATAAAAAAGTAAGTGCTCGTTTCCTTTATTCTAAACGCAAAAATGACGGTGTTCTTCTAAATGTCTTACGCGTCTGTCTATTTGTGTATGTGTGTGTGTGTGTTTATGTGTATGTCTGTTCTATTGGAGTTTCGTAACGGAGGAACCGATTTATAAGAAGTTATTGACCAACATTGAATTAGTCTTAAAATTCAGTCTTCTCCTATGTTTCAGATGTTTGAAGCACTATACCACGCTGTACCCCCTGACACTTTTGTCATTAGTCTTGGGCTTGAAGCTAAAGTGCCCTCTAGTACCTTCGCCACATCCATATACAAGCAAGTGGCTACCATCGGAAATGGAAGATCCAAGGTTCGAACTTGCTAGATTCAGACCCATTCCTTCACCTTGCCAGCACTACAGCTATAACCATACGGACCAATGTCTGATATGCACCAGCTCAAGACTACCTGTGAAATGCTTTCTCCTCAACATAAGCTTTTAGTGTTGGCCCCCCATCCAGCTCCTTCGGGGCTCAAGGACCAAGTGAAGTTATGGAGGAAGAACTGTCACAAAAATGTGTCTATGGTCATGTTTGATCAAAGGAATTCCATGGATAATGAGTTGGAAAATATTCCCGATATGGCTGTTAGTATTTTGCAAGAGGTAAGTTACAGTTAGGGCTTAAATTTTAATTACTGGACGTGAAATTATAATACCTATAACTTATTATTTATCTTTCTTTCTTATAGGGGGTCTGGGGTGGAGAGTACTACGTGCCGACAAAGATAGATAACGCACCAGTTAACGGACCCTTTTCTTTGACATGCACGAGACCAGGAGACCTTAGTTCCCTCAACTGGATTGGGGTTGAAGAACCAACCAGTAACGGGGTTGAAGTAACGGTAAGTTTAATATTCTCAAAGATCCTTGAAGTTGTACAGCGTACATAGGCTTTTAGTATCGTCTTTTGTTTTGACACCGAAATGCTACTCTCAGATCCATGCTTACATCTTTGTAAATTATAACTATTCCCATGCTTACCTAAATGTTATTGAAGTGGGACTTCAGCAAGGCCAATTAATTGTCTGGCAAAGTTGGGAATGTCAGACTTGACCATACTTTGTCTACAATGGTTTCATTTGATAAAAATATTGTAGGTCCATTACGCTGGGCTTGTTGGCTCCGACGCCTCCCGGGCACTGGCAGAACAGTCGGCACACTCTCCAGAGGGAGGATTTGGGATGGATTTCAGTGGAGTGACTGCAAGGTTTGACTATTATACCTACGTTTTATACCCGTGTAACCATTGTGTGTATTTACCATAATTATGTCGTTCATCTTGCTAAAATTTTTATCCATGTTTTATGATGCAATACGTTTGAACTTCTGACCAAAAAGGTGCGTCATAAGATTTGTCCAAGGATAGGTGCCTGAACTATAATACCTAAGAACTGGTCGAGAAAGGTGACATGATCACGAAATGTTAATTTATTAGCACTCATCACTCTCATTCAAATCATCAGGTTCAGGCTCAGCTCGACTTATTTCTAATGGTAAAGGACTATAGTAAGGCATTTCAATTGATTAGATAACGTAATATAATGATAATACGCATGAAACCTTTACTTGATGCTCACCAACAAACATTAATAAATTGTGGCTTATGTATTTTAGTCGCGAACGCGTGATGGGTCTGCTCCCGCGAGGATCAGCCAGCAGTAAAGTGCGCGCGGACCTCAGGATGCTGTGGCCGGTGCCAGCACATTGGACTCTGGAAGACGCCGCTACTGTCCCCTTTGCTTACTGCTATGCGTTGTACATTTTGGTGAGAAAAAATATCTTATCTTAACTTGTTTGAAACCCAATCTGGATATTACTCGTTTACTGTAGATTTGCAAAGTCTCTTGACTATTTTTATATAGATCATTGGTACAAGATCTTATCGAATGTTCATCTCGTATTCCCGAGCAGGAAATGCAACCCCGCACCTGGTATGTCGATTCTGGTCCAAGGCGGTGCCGGGGCGCTGGGCCAGGCCCTGATCTCCGTGGCCCTGGGTTACGGCCTTGAAGTATTCGCTACTGTCAGCGACATGCGGAAGAAGCATTTCTTGAAGAAACTGTTCCCTGAGTTGAAAGGTTTCATAATTTGCTATTTGACCTTGTAGTTCTTGATATCTCGAATTTCCATAGCCTGGGCCTTAAGTTTGTACTCCATACCAGTTCCTTTTGAACTTGATCCTAGTACAAAGCGGAATCAGAGTACCAATTCCTGATCCCTTGGACCCTGGGTTACATCCTCGAGAACTTCACCATTGTCAGTGACATGCCAATGAAGAGCCTCATTTTGCCTCAAATCCTTATTATGGCCTGTGTTTCAGATGACCATATTGGAAACTCCCGTGACGACAGTTTCAAGGATATGGTCAGAAGCAGAAAAGGTGCTGATGTCGTTATCAATTGTGCCAAAGGAGAATTGAAGAGCGTAAGTACCATCTAGTCGAATTTTACAAGGTGATCTGCGTTATCTGGTAGGGTGGTTTGAGAATCAGTACCTGGCGGTTAACAAATAAAACAGTTGTGATCATCTTGATGTATTCATTGTATTTAATATTCCAGACTGCGATTCAGTGCTGCGCACCCTTCGGCGTCGTGATCGATACAGCGCATCTGGTCACAAGAGAGAACTTTGTTTTGGGCATGAAGGCGCTCTGGACCCAATCTTATCTCACTATCGACTTCTCTTCCGTGCTCACTATGGACAATGACATGGAACTCAGAGTAAGTAGACTTTGCATGAAACCTTATTACTAACATCAGGAACGTTGCCCACAGTTGTATCCGGGAAATATAATGTTAGTAACGTTGGGCAACATGGATTTTCTTCCAGAATAGGACCTTTTCTTAAAGTTAAAAATTAATCTTCTCTCAGCATATCTTTCCCGGTTGCCTCTAATGTCACCGCTTTGGAGCCCTCTCGTAACGAATGAGAATATGCCTGACGCATAAAAAAGCGGGCAATAGCGCGCGAGAAAGGGAGGGAAACTCCGGTCGTAACCCCAGTTTCAAATTATTTCATCAGTTACCTATCATTTTGACTATGATCCAGGTTTTGGTAAATTGTCTGTTTAATTCCACTGTATAAGCGTCGCGCAGGTCAGACGGCAGTGACTTTGTGACAATCCGGGTCACCAAAACTTAGATCTCGGTGCAAGCGTACTTTCGGCTCCTAAGCACCGCTGCTTTGGAGCCTAAAGTACACTTACTTTAAACATAACTGAGAATGACATACTGAGCATCTTATTAACTGCAAGCTTACATGTAACCTAATTACTAATTTGTCATTATCAGAAGCTGCAACTGATGCTAAGTGAGGGCATCATTAGAGGCTACGTACGTCCTCTGTCGCGGGTGACGTACGCACCGCACGGGCCGCCGCGCGCCTTCCGCCTGTTGGCCGGCAGTCGCCACCGCGGCCGGGTGCTGCTGTCTTTGCAAGAGAAAGCACGCACTTTGCCCAGGTATACCTGTCTACTTACATCAACATGATTTCAGCCAAGAACCGTCCTTTGCTAGATATGCCTCTTTCAAGGACTTGCAAACTGATTGGTTCCATGTCACCCGCATCCAAGCCGTTTGTCGACCTTACCACGGCTGCGACTTAAGGTTTGCGGCCTTCTACTTGATGACCTTCCCACTTCTATTGCTATGTCATCCGAGACTCTATCGCGTGAGATACCTAAATTCAGACAAGAGCAGCCATCACTCTACACTACCACAACTACTGCGTTACCGAGGCATTCAACGTGGACATACTCAACACTCTAGCATACTTTACAGAATGGTAGGGAGTGATGACTGTCCCCATTTACTATTTTTATCACAGTTGTGACACAATGTACATTCATACCCTTATTATTTCAATGTTCCTAATTTTCAGAATCTCTTGTGAACCCTCAAAGAGCTACGTAGTCGTTTACGAAGATGAAAGCTTCGGCCTCCAGTTCGCTGAGCTACTCATCAAACGAGGGGCCAGGAATCTCCAACTGCATGGCAAGCACACTTCTTATCTTACTCATAAAATTCGGTAAGTTACATTTCTTTATAGGTGTTTCAAATTATAGCAGCAAACCGTAGGATCACATATTATTCTGACTCTTGGATCTAATGATAATGATATGTCGTGCGATAAGTGTACACACACATGCTGTTTAGGACGGATACTTCAAAATAATAACGAGTTTTTGAGAGAGACATGTATTTTATAACGCATAAAAACTATCCAATGAACAAGGTTCAATGACGTCAGGAGAGCTGCATTACACAAAGTTATTGGCGTAAAGTGGTTAGCGTGATTAGTGGTACGGTCCAGCCCTGACTGTGGGGTATCCGATTGCGATTGCGCTAAGATGGACACCCCAGGGATTTTAGTTAGGGTTCAATGACATTCCACCTACAATGGACTTTGCATCTGCGCCTTGTGAACGGAACTTGAAAATTATGCCTAGGCATACTTTTGATTAGTCGTGTGTCAATGATAACTATGGAGTCGCTCTTTTGTTAGTTTTTTTCATCCGAGCGAGATTATGGCAGGTCACTAACTAATTTACGATAGCTGTTTTTTTTAGCTTTCCACTACCTACTTCCATGAGATTATGAGAGAGAAATGGCGCAAGTTAGTTGTAATGGAAAGTTTTCAGGTTTCAGTTTTTCCCATTGATATCATTAAAATAAAATTATTACGCACAAAAATAGTAATTCAAGACCAAAAAATCTACGACAGATACGTCACTGTCAAATCTGTTAAAGTCACTTATGTCATTTTTAAGTGACGTTTTTAGGTTTCGCCAACCTTTTTGGCATTATTTTTCTCATTAAGCAGAATAAACTGTCAAGTTTCCATACATTGTTAAAATGTTGTAGGTACTCGTAGATACTAAATGTTATTAACACCATCTTTGAAAACCAAAAATACGGATGGTTAAGTTTTTATAAAAGGGTCTTGTATTTACGTGAAAAAAAGTAATAAAAATATTTTTTTTTAAATTATAGATTCAAAATTACCCATAAATAAATTATATCAGCGAGTGTTTTTAGAAAAATGGAGTACACTATGGTACAATTATTTTATTGCAGTAGCAACATTGTAGTAGATTTTTTGGTCTTGAATTCCAGTTTTGGGTATAGTCTGCCATCCGGAACCGTTCACCATATTGGATTTAGCATGACATTACCTAACTTACCATGTCAATGCAAAATTTAATTTTAATCGGGGAAAACTGATACATACAAACATTGCAAGATCAAAAAAGTAAAAAAAACAAATTGCGATCTAGGTACAATAATTGGATTATTATAATTTGTTCGAGTTACGGATCATTTCTTTAAACAAAATCATGGAATCAGTTACCTATACAGGGTGTATCTGTGAACATTTACATCCCTTTAACCACGTATTCTATCAACCATTCTGAACAACATTTGTTCAACAACTTTTCCAAATTCTTCGAAAAATTTTTTGACTCCCCATACAAAATGACCAAGTCACGTGACC
This sequence comes from Cnaphalocrocis medinalis, assembly GCA_014851415.1. Lineage (NCBI taxonomy): Eukaryota > Metazoa > Arthropoda > Insecta > Lepidoptera > Crambidae > Cnaphalocrocis > Cnaphalocrocis medinalis. The sequence goes on from CM026295.1 coordinate 5,517,005, forward strand.
GACTTTGTATGGAAAGATGAAAAATTTTTATGCGAATTTTCAAAAGTCATAGCACAAATGTTGTTCAGAATGGTTGGTAGAACACGTGGCTAAAGGGATGTAAACGTTCACAGATACACCCTGTATATACATATATAAATATAATTAAATTCAAATGAATGCACGCAAACCGATAAAATACCTATAGTAGATGAAATAAATAATTATAAGCGTTGCGACTCCGTGTATTCCTTGCTCTGAACTTTTCCGTAAATCACCATATGCAGCTTCGATTGACACGTAGTTATACATTACTGCTTTAACTGTCAAGATGTTTACACATGCAGGTTTGTAAACAGCAGTGTATACACAGATCAGTTGAAGCATAATAAGGTGAAATTTGGAGCATGTGCCATCTTCGCGCTTGGTTATTGTATGGCGCGCTATGTCCATTGTAGGTGGAATGTCATTGTTAGGGTTAGAGTCTCACACACCTTTTCTCCCAAATGTGACAAAGTGAAGGCCATGATGGTTTCCCCCGGGATACAAAAACGTTTCGGAGTGTGGCACTAAGCAAAGCAATATGTTTTAATTCATCATTTCAGTGGTTGGAAAGAACTTGGAGTCCAAGTCGGAGTGTCCTCAGCGAATCTGTTAAAGAAGGGAGAAGCATTGTCTCTTTTCGGCCACGCTAACAACCTCGGGCCCGTGGCGGGCGTGTACGTGGTGGCTACCAATCAGAAGCAGAAGCCAGAGATGACGGAAACCATCTTGTCCTACTTAGACACAAGTTCCAGGAAAGCCTGTCCGGAGCTCAGGTAGTTAAGTTTCGTATTCTCCTTAAAAATATTATATATTACGTCGTAAGGCCCATTAAAAGGCATAATTAAAATTGATTTTCCATTGTGTCTGCTGTCTGGGCGTTACGACGTTAATATGATTTAAAATTATCAAGTTTAGAAATTAAAGAAGGTTTATTTTTTTTTAATCCAAAGCCTCTGTTTTTCTAATGACTCTACGCTACAGATAATGGCAAGATCAACCGTAAACTTGTTTAAATAAAACAAATTTGATTTGCTGAAAAGACCAAGAAAAGATCGTTCATTAATCAATTCTTCCAGACATTTTGCTATAATAAGTGAAAATGATCGAGTGTGGAGGGCAATAATAAGTGAGAGAGCTCGTGACGGCTATCCCGCTCTTTCTATGGAGTTACCAAATCTGGAAAAGGTACCTAATCCTCATTGTTTCATATTTTTATTACATTATATGCTTCCTATTTTATGAATTTCTCGCTCCTTTTCTCAATAGACTGGTCCAGATGACGCTTTTTATGCTTTTAAGTGTTGTGTCAACCCTGGTTTCTTCCTTCCCTTTTACTCTGGACAAAATATTATATTGTGATGAATACTTTTGGATGTTCAGTGTTTGGGTTTCACTATATCTATTCAAGTACAAGTTATACTGTTACTGTTGTGTTGGTTGTGATTTTGATAGAGATAATAATAAGAGTTCGTTGATGTGTATTATGGCGTTGTCTGACATTATTATTCTTCATTTTTTTTTCATATTCCTGCTATTTTCTAGTTTATGAACTAATTCACATTTTTCTGTTAGTTCGACCCCTCAGGAGTTGTTCACAATGAAGAAAAGTCTGGTGTGACTTTATCCGTCCATGCAGCTATTGAAGTCATTGAAAAAGCGCTGTTCAGTGGAGACCACCTGATCACGGCCTTCACCCAGGAGCCCCCCACGCCCTCCATAATGGAGGAAGTGGCTAAGATACCTGGTAAGTATTTTTGTGTATCGTAGGTGGCAGACGAGCAGAAAGATTACCTAATGGTTAGCGAATGCCACCTTCATAGACACATGCAACAGTAATAGAGTCATAAGTGCGCTGCGAACTTAACCTCCTTTCTCCCCGATTAGGCCTCCAGTACCCTTAGGGTGCGTTTTCACAGAAGCGGAGTTGCGTGGAGTTGATCAGAGATGAGATGATTTTGAGCAACGTGATTGGTCAAATTTTATAAGTCTCCGCTCAACTCCACGTAGCTCCGCTTCTGTGGAAACGCACCCTCATTCACTCGGTGAAACACAGTGAAGGCGCGGTTAAAAGGTAAGCAGCGCACTTGTGACACCACTTGTGTTGCAGGTGATCAAAGGATCCGTCGGCTCGTCTGCCACCTATAATATATGTACATTATAAGAAAAACTAGCTAAGCTAAATCGCTAGCATAACTGTTAATAACAATCTTCCCAGGGGTGAACATAACAAATGCGACGGTAGACAGGACGAAGCTAGAGCAAGTGGGAGTAGACCAGGGCCGCGCGCTTGAGCTGAGCAACCTGCTCCAGCTGCAATTCGGAATCACCGTCGCTCCGGCCTCCGTGCCCAAGATGACCATTGGACAGTAAGTGATACGACTTGACTTCTTCTCCTTCTCTACTTTGTAAGTGGGAGTATGCATAGATTTACACTAAAAACAAGTATATTTCTGTTTCATAAGTACTTTTTTCCATAGGTTGAAACAGTTAAAGAAAGAAACTCTGAAGGGAGAAAGCGACATTGAAGGCTTTGGAGCATACATTAACACCATTGATGATGACGAGATGAGGGCCACTAGCGATTTGGTGCTGATGCCCACGTTGGTTCACCGGTCGGAGATGGTAAGTTACTCGATATCTTTAGCAATGTATTAGATACTTTTGTCACCTGGTGGTGATGCCAATATAAAGGGCTATATCAGCAAATCAGAAATATATTTCGCAGTTCACGTTCACAAAGCAAATCAAACCATGGGCATGAAAATATATAAACAAAACAGTAAAAACCTAAGGTAAAAACATAAATAAAAAGGTGACTGATTTAACCGTTTGTAAAATATCATTTAATTTTAAGATGACACTGTGATGAACAATTGCATTGTTCCATCTTAATTATCTGAAAATAAATGTTATTATCTTTATTTTGTAAAGTGTACTCCATTTTCCGCACTACGACTGTCTTTGGGTCCATTGTGATTGTAGGTTGTAGGTTTTTTTTCAACTTATGAAATGTCTTGTTCCTAAGTTGTGATTTTTGTGCAATACATATATCTCTATCTATCTAATTGTGCAGCGCAGAAGTTTCCTAACGACCTAATAGGCTTCACGGAGTGACCTATATATCTTTATCTTTGTCCCGTGTTTCAGCGGTACGACGAGATGGACCTAACCCAGGACTGCCTCTGCATCATCCCGGGGCTGGAGGGGCACCACCAGCGCTTCCGCTCCCTGTGCGAGCGGCTCAAGGTGCCCGCCATCGTCCTGCAGCACGGACACAACCACCTCAACGATACCTTGCAGGAGGCTGCCCAGCGACTTGCTGATGTGAGTCCCTCAATGGCTATATCCGATAGATGTCTTACTTTTTTTAAACTGATAGATGGCAGGCGAGACGGAGCACTGGTAAGCTATTGCCGCTACACATGAACACCTGCAATACCAGTAGAGTCATTAGTTCTCTGCCAACCTTTAACCACAAAATAGGGACTGACACAGAAGTTAGACTTTGACCTGATTTTGAATTTAGAAGAGTTCGTTGACATATGCTAGGGTTGTTGCCTGGCATGAGTACATAAGCGCGCGGCCTCTACCATAGACCTTGACAGTTTGACAATCTTATGTCATAAGTTAGGATTAATGTGGTCGAAAAGGCGTTTTTGCGTATGCGTGAGTACATGACATATTTTTAGCTCTTAGTGGGCAGTTAGTCTTCTGTGTCAGTCCCTATTTTGTGCTTTAACCCCCTTTCCCCTCTCTCACTTGACGAAACGCAGCGGAGGCGCTGCTTCACACCGGTCTTAAATTGTGTGAATTACAATGTCAGCTTTTGCGATTACAGCATAAAATAATAATTAATTAAATATTTTATGTCAAATAAAACCATAATTTATGTCAGTGAATACAAAATAATGTCAATTATAAACATTTAAATTATATTACGCTGATCTCATCTTATTTATTTCACTAACCCCGTTATTGTTTTTCCAGACTATAATAAAATATTTGAGACCGAAACAGACGTTCTACTTACTGGGCTACGAATTTGGAGTGTTGCTTTCTTTGGAAATTGCTGCTATTCTTGAAAGTTATGGTAGGTATCAAAACTATTTTACTGATTTAGAAAATATAGGCAGATAAACACTATACTGTCTTTATTCATCTCACTGGCGTATTGGTAGTAAATCATGCCTCAAAAGCCAAAGGTCGTGGGTGCGATCCCCTGGACAAACATTCGTGTGATGAATACTTGAGTTTGTTCAGTGTCTGGGTTTAATATACCTATGTATTTCAGTACTACAATAGCACTTCCTTTGTTTGCCTGATATCTGTAACATAAGTGCTTAAGCTACAGTACAGACTCATGTCAATGAATGGGATTATGTGAGAATTAATTCATCATCATTGCTAATTTATATGCCTTTACCATTTTTTTTCTTTTCAGGTCTGACCGGTACAGTGTACATGCTCGGTGGAACTCCAGAAGACATACGCTCTTCCTTTAACGATTGCTGGAAAGACGAAGACACCATGCAGAACGCTCTCATTCATCACATTTACACCACCATATCCAAAAGTACTTCCCCAGAACTAGAAGAAGTTCTCAAAGCCACCAACTCTTGGAACCAGAAAATAACCGCTCTCATAAAAACTTTGCGGCGCAAAGTGTCCCACTCCTCCCAGTATATCGAAGGAATCACTAACGGAATATATTCAAGGGTAAAACTTCTGCAAAACTACGACATTCTTCCTCACAAGTTGAAGTCTAAAATTGTCCTCGTTCAAGCGAAGCCGTTCAAGTCTTCGCCACGCAGTCTAAAGCCTTTCACAGATCAAGAGCCTGTTGTGAAGAATTTGAACTCTAACCTGGCGTTTGCTGACAAGGACCTGACCTGTCCTAATATTATTAACGCTCACTTGAGCTGGTCCATCCTGGAACAGTTCAACGTGAGCAACCAGTGCGACACAGGGCTAGTCAATCACGAAGAATACGCTAAACTCCTTGAATAAATAAGTCTGTAACGCTTTGTGTTGTTCTATTTGTTTTTATCTCTACTATTGATGTTTGCGGTTTTCAAAATAAAGGTTCTGTAAAAGGATTTTGCCTTTTTGATTAAGTACCTTATTATCTAATATAAAAGTTTAGAAAATATTATGTGCTAGGTATCAGGAAAATGTTAGCTCATAAAATTGGCTTGCTATAAGGTATAGGCAAAACTTGCCAATTTTGAATAATGAAAGAGAAACTCGCTAAAAGTAGCTATCAAATGAAACAAAAAAAAAACATTTTGTTGGCCATATCTAGGTTAATGGTAGGTACCTACATAATATGTACATATTGGTAGGTATAAGAGGAAGGGTGGGGTATTTGTTTATCTGTACGAATGTTTGTAATAAATGAATTACGTAACTCAAAACTGGACCAAATTATGAAAATATTTTACCAGTAGGCAATGTCAGAGATAGCAATTAGCAGTACCTAACCATTCTTTCAAGAAAACATAGGTAATCAGTCCACGAAAGCAATGCAAATGGAAAGCTGGTAAAAATTATGGCACATATTATGCATTAATAAAGCAATTAATCATTCGACGACCTTGACTTTGGAACTTAACCCACATTCAAGCAGCTAATTTAAAATTGTAATTATTGGAGCAAATATGCAATTTTAGTCTATTTGAATACAATGAAGGGTCAGTGAACTATTGCAATTAATTAGCATACACCTACTCAGATTCACGTGTTAATAAAAAAATACTCAATAATATCGATCAAAAATAATAATTATCCAACCAACAATAATCAAAACACAAATCACACAAGTATTTAACAAACGACATTGAAATAATTAAGAAACGACCTTTCTAAAAGGCCCACTGGCGTAGCCTACTCCAGAAGGCCGGCCAGTTACTCCAGAAGGAGTACGGAACTACGGATGCATTACCACGCATCCGTACTCATTCTGGAGTAGCTGAGGTCCATGGGCGGCGGCGATCACTCACCAACAGTAGGTTACCCGTATCCCTTTGCCTTTCTGTATTAAAAAAGGCCGATTCGGTGTGACATGACCGAAGAGGAATTGGGCGCAGGTACAACAATCATTGTAGTGTGGAATTGGGCAGGACATTTAGCTAGGCGCGGTGATGGCAGGTGGAGCAAGATTATGACCGAATGGTGTCCGAGAAACGGCCGACGAAGTCCAGGTCGTCCGGTGGCACGATGGGTCGACGACATCGCTAAAATCGGAGGGGCTACATGGATCCGAGCAGCTCAAGACCGGGCACATTGGCGAAAGGGAAGGGAGGCCCCAGCAGTAGGTACTACCGGGCTGATGATTGATGATGATGACAACAATAATTATTACCTGCTTTCCGAGGCACGGGGATACAAGACCGCCTACCTGCTGGTAAGTAAGTAGGTTGCACCGCTGCCAAGCACATTGGCAAGATCAGAGAGGTCGCTGATGCGTTGCCGGCCGGCTTGTTGCGGCTCTTGGGCAGGGGAGCCAAACCAACGGAATACTCACTTCAATTTTAGTATTTGCTTTCATGATGATGACTCGATATTAATCTCCAACGGTAACCAATAAAATTATAATATTAATCAGTGTTAACATTTTTTCTTTATGCATAACTGGAAAAATAATGAATGCTTTGCCTATTAATTAAGGCAGTGATAGGTGATTATTGTCAATATAAAAGTACAAATCATAAACTATAAATATTTAGTCGCAGAAAAATATTCCGGTGTGATACTGTGTGTTAGTGTTGGCCCTTTTAATAAGCTATCAAAAGGTAAAACTATGTAAGTATATTGAGAGCAATTCCCGTGCACTCGACATCGAATTTCTAGCTCTTGACAAAGTTTGGTCATCACATAATTAATAGAAGTTGATATAATAGTGTTAGTATGTGGTAGCTCTAACCAAGTCTTTATAATACCTCTATGGAGGGGGAAAAGGGAGCGGAGGATTGACTTCTAGAGAGTCGAATTAGATTGATCTAAAGAGTAGCTGTGTCATTCTTCGATAATATATTTTTGGAGCAGTAATTTTTTTATGTTACATAGGTTTGACGTCATCTCACCAGATGGAGAGTGACAATGAGATTTTCTATTCTTCCGAAAAAATATAGTTAATAGTTATACTTACTGTTTATTGGAAAAAAATCAAACATCTTTATCTCGATGAATAACCGAGCTACTTAATTCGGATATAAGAAACAAATAAAAACATAGCTTAAATGTGAGTTTTTTGCTTTCGTTCAGACTAAGGTCAACAGTGATACTGAAATACTGCCTTAACTTTTAGAAACTTAGAAGGAATCATGGCTCCTACACACCGCGATCACCCGAGAATGGACCCGATCACTCCACGAGCGGACGGCGACCGCATCGTGATTTCGGGCATGTCCGGCATCTACCCGCAGTGCCATAATGTCAAAGAGCTTTGTGATTTACTTTACAATAAGGTAAAATTCTTCATTATTTTCATTTCCTTCTTTTCACATTAATACAAAGATGTGTGAGCGATGATAGCTGAGTTCTTATCATCCACTAGACACTATCATTGTTCTAATCCAGGTGACATGCTTTCTAGTGAAGTACGGAACCCATAGTGGTCACGTTAATGATTTTATCATCAACAGCCTGTTGGATAAAGGACTCTCTAAGTGACCGCCGCTTTGATATATCCTCGGTTACTCACTTTCAGCTTCTGTCAGTCATCTTGCATAGATCGTGACTTTCTCCGCTGGCTTAGCAATCAAAACCTAGTCTACGGCTCCGAAACAAGAGATCGCTACTTTGATCGATCCTGCACAATAATAAATAATAAATTGAGTGAACGTCACATACATTGTCCTGGTCTCAAACTAAGGCTTTCCCTTGTCTATGGAAACCAGTAACAGCGAAGGAACCACAAACACCCAGATCCAACACAAATATCTGTTTCACCAACAACATTAATTGAGTTGGTGTGGTAATCGAACCCTTGCGTCTCAAGCAACGCTCAAACCACTACGCCAAACGGGTCGTCCTCATTGATTGTCATTGACTTAAAATTTTCGGAGATCAGTTTCGATCACGCCTTTCCCGCGATACCTAGATCTTCGCGGTGAGGGTAGGTGGCTCTACTTGATTATGTTAAACTTCCAGGTAAACCCAATAAGACCAGGAGAAGCCCGCTGGAACTACGAGCACCCCGAGGTAGCCAAGTACACGGGCAACGTGCCCGAGCTGGAGCGGTTCGACGCGCAGTTCTTCGGCGTGCACAACCGCCTCGGGAACCATATGGATGCCATGTCCAGGAAGTTGTTGGAGCATTCGTACCAAGCTATTTATGATGCTGGTGAGAAAATACGGTTGCAGTTTTTTAAACAGACACACAGTTACAGGATTGATTTAACGCTTCACCTCATTTGTTTATAAGGATTGCGAAAGTCACTCGACAGTAGCTTCGTTGTAGCCAATCGGACGGTTCCTCACTGAGTGCTTGGACATATAACTATAATCCTCTTGATCTGGTCTCATTGCCTAAAGGTATTTTTTTTCTTTGTAATTTCTTAGATCACTGACCGTAATACTGCATCTTATCATAAGGTAAAATAGTGAAGAGGCGAGAGCGAGGGATGACGCGTTGGTAGGACAAAAAGTCCGGCATAAAAACAGTGAATGCCATCGCATTGTAGACCGGCGGTTTCGTCATGGGAGGATTTTCAAAAAAGCTGGCGGACAAACTTTCAACTTCAATGGGGCACCCAAAAAAGAAGAACATTTTCCAGAATTATCCTTAACCAAATTTTAGATCATAGTCTAAGCGTCCGTAAAAAAAAGAAAAGAGTTCAATACCGTATTTTCATTTTATACTTATACCGTCATTTCCTTCTATAGGCCTGAGTCCAGAGCATCTTTCTGGCTCAAACGTCGGCTGTTACGTGGGCGTGTGTTTCTCCGAGTCAGAGAAAGTGTCTTCATATGTACCCAGCTCCAGAACAGGATTTGGCATTGTGGGGTCAGTATATGTTGGTTTTACTATGGGAAATGGAGACTCCTTTTTTGCTGCACAAGATTTTTGTTAAGCATAAGCCCAGTCAACACATGACAGCAACAGGAGAGTTCAGAAATACTTATATTTGTGTTACCTTAGGACCTAAGGTAATACAAATATAAGTAGCTACTGAGATCGATAGTGGAAATAATGTACGATACTTCTGTTTCCAGTTCTAGCAAAGCTATGATGGTGAACCGTATCTCCTTCTGGCTGAACGCGAAGGGCCCGTCGGTGGTGGTGGACGAGGCGTGCTGCTCCTCCATGCTGGCGCTGGAGCAAGCCGTCGAGGCCATCGATAGGGGGGACTGCGAGGCTGCTGTGGTGGGAGCTGCCAACTTGTCTATACATCCTCATTCAACGATGCATTTTTCCAGGTGACTACACCCTTTGGTCTAACGCACCGTTGATCGAATGGTTTAAGTACCGGGCCATAATCTTTGGTTCCCGGGTTCGATCCCTGGGTCGAGCAAAAGTATGTTTAAATTTTTTCAAACATAGCTCAGGTTTGTCACCAATCCGCATTAGACAAGCGTGGTGATTAATCCTAATCCCATCATAGTAGCGATGACTGCATTTCTATGATGGAAGCCTTTACCGTGAGTAGGATAATATTACTTATAAAGGCTAATACTTACTTACTTTTTTACACCCTTGATGCATCATCATCAACCCGGTAGTACCCACTGCCACAGAATACTTAATAGTACAAGGTACAGAAAACCCACTTCTAAAAACCGTTTATAGAAAAATAATGCCTCAGGCTATAAACATAAATTTGAAATTCCGACCGCCCAACGTTCAACACCTACAATTATTCATACCTAGAAGTGCGTTCTCTTTCTATCGCACGCAACTGTCGCACATGCGTCGCCGCTCGCTCGTGATTTTCTACTGATCGTCCCCTCCAGAGGGGACGACGCATGTACTTGCAAATACGTAGGTACACGCGGAGTGGGACAGGCCTGCCACTGCTAAGAATATACGGGTAATTCTAGAGATGCACCGGCACGACATTAAAATCGAAATCGAAACGAGTCTGCACTTCTTAAGAAGTCAGCAAGGCATCTGCACTCCTTCTGGTGTAGCTGATGTCCATGGTCCTGTGCCGCTCGCATTGAAAGAATTCCAACAGTATCAGTATCAGCCTATATACTGTCCCACTGCAGGGCAAAGGCCTCCATCATAGAAATCAAGTTATCGCCACTATGATGGGATTAGGCTTAATCACCACGCTTGCCTAATGCGGATTGGTGATCACAAACCCGAGCTATGTTCGAAATATACTTTTGCTCGACCCGGGAATCGAACCCGGGACCCCGAGATCACGGCCCGGTACTTAAACCACTAGACCAACGGGCGTTACCACTAGACCAACGGGGCATTCCAATTCCAAATTGAAAGAATTCCAACAACCTTCACCAAATCGTCAGTCCATCGGGGTAATCAATCATATTAATGAGATGACTAAATATCGTTTCAACTAAGCAACTTATTTTTTCTAGACTCATGCAGATGAGTAAAGACGGAAGAGTGAAGTCGTTCGATGAGAATGCTGATGGATGTGTGAAGACGGAGGCTGTCAGCGTAATATTTCTACAGAAGGCCAAAAATGCACTCAGGTTTGTGTTCACTACCTTAAACTTTTTGAGTTAGACAGGTAGGCGGATGGACATTGTTCCTATCAAGCATGGACTTAAAATTCCGTCTTTGTGTATTAAATGATTCCTTCATTGCCATTTGGATACGAAACTCTTACGGAATTTGTACTTATCCTACGGAACTCTTACCGAATTAGTGCATTCATATTGTGATGAACATTTTTGTTTGTTCATTGTCTGTCTAGGTGGTAATATGTATTTAAGTATTATATTTGTGTTTTCTCTGTTGTCTGTGATATCTGTAACACATGTGCTTAAGCTACTTAGTACGAATCCTGTTATCTACTTTTACATCCAGTGGGACGGTATATATGTCACCGGAAAATAACAAGACTCGTAAGTTGATCAATTTTCTAGGTAGTTGATCAACTCTCGGAAAATAATAAACGGCAGTTGAATGTACTATTTAACGCATTGAATTTTAGTAAGTTGATTTATTTACGGCGTCTTGCCGTTAAATCATCCGACGTGATTTTATACTGCTAACGCTGTCGACCAATCAGAGAAAAGTGTATTAAGTGACGGATAATAGTGTACCGTCAAATAGTAGATTGGCCCATTTGTGGATAATTTTACTTGTAGCAATATAGTTAATTATTTAATTACGGCTAGGTACCGTAAGTTGACCAATTACCTAAAATTCAATGCGTTAAATAGTACATTTCCACTGCCGTTTATTATTTTCCGAGAGTTGATCAACTACCTAGAAAATTGATCAACTTACGAGTCTTGTTATTTTCCGGTGACATATAGGTACGTACTTAGGCTGATACTTTGCTTCTTTTCGGATAATTAGTCTTTTTTTTCTACTTTCAGGGCTTACGCTGACGTCTTACACGTAAAAAGTGGATATTTGCACATGGGAGAGGAGACGGACCCTAACTTCGCGTTTTACAGGGACCCAGCAATAGCTACGAAGTTCCTGAAAACGTTTTATGATGAATGCGGAGTCCCGCCGCATGTGGTCGAATACGTGGAAGCATTTGGATGCGGTAATAAATCAATAAGAATATACAGGATATAGCTGTGAACTTTTACATCACTTTAACCATGTTTTAACACAACTCCCACATTATGGGTATCATAAAAGGCCTTGTGTAGCGAAATATATTTATTGTGACAAATTTCAAATCCAAAATGGCCGCCGTCAGAAAATGAGTGTCGGGGGTTTTTTAAATTTTCAATTTTGTTTAAATGCGACAGGTATATTCTCATTTGTTACGGCACGACTTCATTATTTATAAGCCAAGATTTCGAAACATGAAAATTTTTGACTGCCGTACAGACTGACCTCCCAATTCCAACCCCATAGGGGAAAGCACGCGGTAGAACAGCACATGCAATAAAGATTTAACCTTTCTAGGTATCCCTGAAGCAGACAAGGCTGAGCTGGAAGCAATCAGCACGGTGTTCAGCAAGGGCAGACAAGATCCTGTTGCTAGTGGGAAGCGTCATGTCAAACATCGGGTATGCTGAGGCTGCTACGGGGCTTTCTTCGATCATAAAGGTTAATAAAATGGTTATCAAATAGAGCTGAAGATTATGTCACAGCAGTAGGTACCTATTCTTCCTAGTTTGTGGGCATGGCTTAAATCCAACCTAACTGACTCGTATCGTATCCTATAAATATTGTAGGTATTCCAGTTGTCCTTGAAAAATTGTTGGCTTTTTGGTAAAGGAAAACCTTATAAAGGAAACCTTCGTATGTTGCAATAAAAATCTAAAGCGTATACTTAAGTCTAATCAAAAATCAGATTTGGATTCTTTTAAGTCTAATTCATGAAACATAAACGCAACTTTAAAAAACTCTTTACGAGTAGGCCAGTCCCCCAGCCATAACGTAGAAAGAGATCCATCCAAAATTGAGGGGCGAAAAAACATCCTAATAAAAAATCTTGACTTTATTTTTATTCACGTGTTTCTACACAACAATATCTATACTTTCAGGTGTTACTAGGGTATCATAAAGGCGAGATGGCAGGCAACCTGAACTTCTCCGACCCTCGCTCAGACGTACCAGCACTGCAGGACGGCCGCATCCAGATCGTGGCGGACCACACACGCATCAGGCGCGGCTACGTCGCCGTCAACAACTTCTCCTTCACTGGGTGTAATGCTCATGTCTTGTTGCATGGACGCTACAAGCCTAAAGGTAAGTCATTTGTTGACGTTATTGATGATAGAAAGAGAAGTTATAACATATTAAAACGGGAATTCAAGCGACGTTTTTGTTAAGCACATTGTACTTACGTTTCGGCTATCGGCGTCGCAGCAGCCGTGGTCATAACCAGACTGATGGTGCACGACGTCGTGTGATAAGGCCCGGCAGCGTATCTTCGGACACCCTCACATTTTGACTTATTAAATCGCTATTAGATGAATTGTCAACACACTACACTAACCGTATAGATGTTTGCTTGGTGGTAAGAGAAGTTCTTCGTCTCGTGTCTTACCTGAGCTAAACCATAGTCAGACGCAGCTGAAAACACTACAGACTACTTCAAGTTTCAAACTAAATCGAAATCGGTTCGTCCGTTTGGTAGCTACGATGCCACAGAAAGACACACACGCAGACAAACAGACAGACAGATAGGCAGACATACAAACATATAGACCCAGATTCAAACCATTTTAAGGACCTATCGTTAGTTTGGTTGAATAATATTCCAAAAATTCCATTTCAGGATCTATCTCGTTACAAGTCCAATATTCCTTATTTAGTCCCGATATCAGGAAGACACGAAGACGCAGTCAGGAAAGGTTCTGGAAGACTTAAAATCTCGCCCCGTCGACGCTGAGCAAATAGCTCTCCTGCACAACATCCATAGCGAAAACATTTCTGGACACCTTGGCAGAGGATTCGTTATCCTTGGTAACTATGTTAATGAAGTGTCACACACAAATTAATAGTCATCATCAATCTCAGCCAATAGACGTCCACTGCTGGACATAGGCCTCCCCCAAAGTTCTCCACACAGATCGGTCCTGTGCCACCCGCATCCAATGGACTCCCGAGACCTTCACCAGATCGTCGGTCCACAAATTAATAGTAGCATCAGCAAAATTTTATACACACTTTCATCACTATTGACTCTCATGCTTCATGGAATAAGGTTACATACTACGAAATGTGTGCAGCTATTTTTGCTGTTAACTGTACCTACTCTTTTGACTCACTTGCCTTAGATTTTTTATGTGATATCCGGACGGATATAGGACAAACTTGCATTAGGCAAAAAAGTTTATTCTTGTACTTCGCTACGTTGATTGCAAAATATTATCACCACTGTAATTTTCAATAGCTTTACACTTAATCACATTTTTCATTGAAAATTTCATTACTAACAAAATTTTGAGTACAAAAAAATAATGCTATTTTTTTATTTAATCTTTGTAGATACCGATGAAAATCGTAACACAGTAAGTCTCGTGGAGAAATGCGAGTATTCGGACGTGGCCCGCCGTCCTTTATGGTTCGTCTACAGCGGGATGGGTTCCCAGTGGACCGGTATGGGCGCGAAACTCATGCGCATACCGGCGTTCGCCGCTTCCATAGAGAGGTGAGGATGAAACGTCATTGAAATTTACACACTTACCTAATAAAAAAATATTATGTACTTACTAAATTTAAAGAGGCAGAAATATTTGAGTTTTGGCATGTTTGGCTATGTTGATGTTTCAAGCGATAGTAACTGAGTTTATACACATAAGACATGCAGATTCTGATTCTACCTTTCCTGAACAGGCCGTAGGTTGGATCCGAGAATCCAAGACACCAACCTGGGTTTTTTAATTCTTTGTGATAAAATTTTTCCACCACTAGATGGAAGGTGAGGGTAAACTTCGTGACGCACGTTTTGAATTGTTGATTTGGGATATTTTACAACCATTTTGATGATATGACTAAACATTTCACTGACGAGCTAGGTACTCTATCTATCTTTAGGGAAGAAACTACTATGGCTGATGATGATAACGTCATCAAAAGAAAAAGCACACAGGGTGTTTAAAAAAAACGTGGTTTTTTTTCAGGAGTCACCGTATTCCTCCAGCCGAAGGGTATAGATCTGATCAACATCATCACTTCTGAGGATAAGACGACCTTCAACAATGTCCTCAACTCTTTCCTTGGAATAGCGTCCATACAGATTGCCCTGACTGATGTGTTGCGAGCAATGGGACTAGTTCCTGACAAAATTATTGGTATGACTTCCTTTTATGTTGCTAAGCAGTACAAAATAAGTAACACACAGGAGATTGGCTCAAGCTGACATTGATGTCAAAGAGTAGGCAGTGTATTGTATCATGTCTCTCACGCACACGTTGTTTAAGTAGTATGTTTCTATCTCACGCCGAGTTACACAGAGATGTGTGTAAGCAGAGATATTTGTGTCAGTGGTCTATGGAAAAATATGTGCTTTGTGTCTATCTAAGCTAAGCGTTTCCATCCAAAATGAGGTTATTTATCAGAGAACATAAGTCAGACTTAGACTGGTCTCCCAAAAAACCGGCGTATACCAACACTTTTGCTATGTTTCACCGAGTCGGAGATACCAGAGGCCCGATTCGGTGGAAAAGGGAAGAGATTGGCTGCGCATTTGTGACAGCACCTTGGTTCCTGCCCCTGGGACGCGGTAGTCGCTGGCCATCGGGTGATCTATCGCTCATCTACTAACTGTCGCATTAAAAAGATTGCAAAGTTCTATGCCCAGCAGTAGACTGCGACAAGCTGATGCTAATGATGTGCGTTATTTGTACCTCCAGGCCACAGCTTGGGTGAGCACGGCTGCGCGTACGCAGATGGTTGCTTCACGGCGGAGGAGATGCTGATGGCGGCCTACAGCCGAGGCATGGTGTCCATTCAGACGCCTTTCATCCACGGTTCTATGGCTGCTGTAGGATTGGGATACCAACAAGTAATTTCAAATAATTGTTTTCTTTTTACTTCTAAGTTTTTTACTATTTCCCTCTAAATGCAGGAGGCTTTTTGTAAGCCTATTGATCCAACATAAAAATAAGTCTCTCTTGCATTGGGCACTAATATTATGTCCGGAGTCAATGGTCGGTCGATTCTTCAAATTGAAATATTTTTCAGGAAGACATTATTATAGTAAGTATTATTATTCACACAAAAGTGTTAACAAATCTAGAATTGACCAGCAACCAACGGACTGATGTTGGTTCACACCTACACTTCCAGCAGTTCCAGCTCAAGTTTTTCTAGTAGGTATTTTGCTAATTAAAGTTTTGTAGAGTAGACTCCCTCCATGTAGGTTGGTTTTACCTCATTTATTCACAATACGCTACATTACTATATCACTAATTCCAGATTAAAAGAATGATCCCACCAGAGATACAAGTCGCTTTGTCACAACTCCTCGGAGTCCAGCACGCTGTCAGGGCCATCAGAGGTGATGAAGGAATTCGTGGCTAGCCTCACAGCGAAGGGCATCTTCGCCAAGGAAGTTCCATGCTCCAACATTCCGTACCATTCGCAGTATATTGCTGATGCTGGTGAGATATTTGACATTATCGTTACATCTCCCCCATTTATCCAAGAGGATACCATCACCTTGTCACTTGGGGAACAATTTTATGTGTGAGACTGTAACCCTATAACTTCTGGGATGTCCATCTCAATCACGGACGGATAACCCACAGCCAGGACTGGACTGTATCCGCTAATCATGCTCGCTGCTTTACCCCTACTTACAGTAGCCCTCCTCAGCTGCATCGTCCTCTAATTTTCCTAAGTTTGTTTTTGCATTACGATAACGTTACTGCCACCAAAAAGTGCCAGAGTTGGTTGGCAATAGCTGACATTGATATCGAAGAGTTCGTTGACCTATGCTCTAGGCAGTATTTCTCCTACACATAGTTCGTATCAGCCTGAAGCTGTCTGTGCCGAACCACACGTCGAGATCAGTTTTCTAATTTATTTAAGATTTTTTATTTATTTTAGGTCCCACGTTTTTCAAATACTTGTCAAAAGCGATTAAAAATCCAAAGCTCCGGACTGAAAGATGGATATCAACATCTGTACCTCAAAGCGAGTGGAACGAAGACAAGGCAAGATACTCATCAGCGGAATACCATACGAATAATCTTCTGGTAAGTTATACCCACAGAGTAATTCCTTTCGTGACAATGAATGATTCGAAGATAGCCGCTCCATTGACCCTTAGAGCATTAAACCAATTTAATGCTCTAAGCATTAACCTATTAAACGAACACTTAGGGTTTTCTAAACAGTAAATTTAAATGCCAAAATTCAAATAGGAATGTATGAATTCCTTGTGCAGTGCCGCAGCAACATGACTTCGAACCTTGTGGTCTATTACTACGTCCGCTCATCATTCCTAACTATATTCTATCCTACTTGCTCATAGCGGCATGAAGATAGGAGTTTCAGTTATCATCATCATAAGCCTGATGCCATTGCTTGCCATATGGCTCTCCAAATATCTGACACTATATCGATCATCGTTTACTACATACACTTGGTCTGAGGGCGTTCTAAACTAAGTTTACTGGCACGCAGTCTCTACTCTAGAACTCGTTTATTCCCATGGTTTTTATGTCTACAGCCCAACGCAACTGCAGTTTAATCAGGTGAACTATGTATGACTTTGATTCTCTGCCTCTGCCAGTTCACCTCATTTTGGACTCCAGCAGAAAAGGCCGGAGTTCACCAACCAAGGAATACTAGATATGCTTACAATATGTTCTCCTCCCACAGAGTCCAGTGCTCTTTGAAGAGGTGACCCACATGATCCCACCTAACGCAGTTCTTGTGGAGATCGCTCCTCACGGGCTGCTGCAAGCCATTCTCAAGAGATCTCTGCCGCCGTCCTGCACCCATATCCCTCTAACGAGACGAGGGCACGCGGATAATGCTATGTTTTTCCTAGAAGCAGTGGGCAAGTAAGTATTTTGAATCACGACAGCCAACTGAATAGCTGGCTTTATAGCGAATTCGATCTTCATCCCTCACCGCAAGAGTGGATTTAGTTTTAATTTTGGACAATTGATGAATTGAACGCTTAGTGTTTGTTTAGTGTCTGTTTGTGAATTTTTTACACTTTCCTCCTATTGGTAAGTGATAACCGCCTCCCATGGATACCTGCTAGATCTGACGAGTACCAAGTGCGCATACGCTGTTTTCTTTGAAAGTTTGCAGGTCGTATACTATTTTAATGTGTAGTCAGGTCAATATTTATTTATCTTTTCAGGTTGTTTATGGAAGGCTACAATATCAAAGTGGACGCCCTGTATCCAAAAGTAGAATTCCCAGTCTCAACTGAAACTCCAATGCTATCTCATATTGTAGAATGGATGCACAATGAAAAATGGTCAGTATACATTTTAAATATTTAAGTAGAAGTAATTGCTCAGCAATTCTGTTTATTAATTATCATTTTTCTAGGAATTTACCTCTGTACTTAGCTGCTCGTAAGAAAATTGCAGCTTCCAGCAAATTTGTAATTTCAATCCACGATGAAGAACACAGCTATTTGCGAGGGCATATTGTTGGGGGTAAGTCTTTGTTTATTCTAGCACCTTTAGATTTTTAAACCATGACTAACTGAGATTAAAACTAATGTGTTCATGTTCTAATAAGGGAACTTGCCCAATGTTTAGGTTAGTGGAGAACTCACCCGAGAATTTCAAGTCTCTTTGCTCGTCACTGCTCTAACATAACTTCACCAGTAGTTTAGTCAGTATCGTCATCACAAAAATATTGGTTAGGCTAGAATAGAACAGTGACCGTCCAAAAATCTTGAAATTCTCGGGCAAGTTTTCACTTAACCCTTATGTTTTGATCACCATTGAAAGCTTTGATCAATTTGTAGGCAAAAATACGTATCCTTTCGCCGCATCGCTGGTCGCAGCTTGGGATACGATAGCTATGTTGATTGGTGTTCAAAAGAAGAAAATATCTGTGGAGTTCCGTGATGTTCACTTGCATGTGGAGCCTGTATTGCACGAACGACGACAGCTCAGGCTCAGCGTAGTGTTCCATAGAGGCACCGGACGATTCGAGGCAGGTTTTGAATACGTAGATCTTAGTTCCTATAATACCAAAAACTTGGTCTTCGACTTCAAGGTATAAGCCAAGGTTCCAATGAAACTTTGGGTTTGGAGAAACATTGGAGCAATATGACCGTTTCTAACAAATGTATCAGGTGACATTTGTGAGAAATGGTCATAATTGCACCAATTCACCAAATCAGGAAGCCTAATCAGGAATCAAGAGTCCCAGTGGGGGGAAAGGGCGTTGAAACGTTAAAAGGTTGGCAAAGCACTTGCGACTCCACTGGTGTTGGTGTTAGATGAGCAGACCTGCTACCTATCACACAAAGAAAACATGTTGATCCAAGAAGTATATCTAATCACAGTACTCGTAGGTATTCAATTCTTGCATTAATTTTAGGTCATGAATGAAAATTCAAAAGTAGTCAGCGGTTTTATTTTCGCCAAAACACATCCTTTAAAGAGAATGGAACATGAAAATGAGGCTAAAGAGGAAATCATTCTCAACTCGGATGATGTGTACCAAATGTTCCACGAGAGGGAGTATTATTATACGTGAGTATAGATTACAATAATAATTAATAGTCATAGAAAATACTTAGGATAAAAAATCTTTTAAGAAATCGCAACATTTCACTTTTAAACAATACTAAACTCATTTGACCTCTCTTAATGTTCCAGAGGTGATTTCCGAAGCATTCATAGTGCTAACATATCTTTATCTGAAGCATACTTACAATGGAATAACAACTGGGTCACCTTGATCACCAGTATGCTGCAGATGAATGCACTAAAGCGCCCACACGACGGAGTTTCTCAGCCAGTTTATATCAGAAATCTGAGCATCAATGTGAAGGAACACTATTGTGTAGAAATTTTAGAATTAGATGGAAAAAGTGTAATCAAAGCAAATGCACTGCACACTTATGATCATACTAGGTAAGAAACTATCACTATAAACCATAGAATACGCAATATCCAATAAAGAAACCAATAGTGAAGAAGAAGAAAAACTGTAAATAAATTATTTCAGGTGTGGAGGAATTTTGATAGAAAATATAAAGTTCATTGACTTACCAATCACAAACACAGGCAAAACATTATTAAACGCCTTGAAAATCTTTCCTCGTTTTCAATCTGACGTGGTCGATGTAAGTATTAGAATCACTTCAAATTACATACAATCAAATTTGATACTAAGTATAATCTTACTTTGATTAGATGGGAACTGCGTTACGAGTGCTTCTTCAAATAGCAGCCGAAAATATGGCTGAAGAAAACCTGACACTTGTGGAGATTCTAAATGAAAATAAGGAAACGATAGGTCTGCAGACCAATATGCTGAAAGGTATTCCAGGTTTAACAGTACAATATAAACAAACACCTAGAGAAGCTGTTACGCCAGACACATCGTCCAATTCTTGCTTGATGCTTGTTCAAAATTTAACTACGGATGAAAATGTAAGTAATAAAATGTTTGTTGTTCGAATTTATGCTGATGATGACATTATAAATGAATCAAAATAAAATGTTGAAAATCTTTTATGTGGTTATGTTATAATAATAATGTCATAAAAGTTGCTAAGATATGTCGTTCTTCCAGTTGTTCCAGATGCTATACAGCTTTTTGAACCAAGATGTTTTTATCCTTAACGTAGAAGATAACTCGCATGCGGCTTCAAGAAATCGACCATCAGCTATTTATCGAGTTGTTTCATCTATCAACACTGGTGATGTCTCCTTGCATCTAGCCAAATGGAAGCCTACGCCTCTCCCTACGTTTACTAAAGCCTTCACAGTTCAATCTACAGACGATATCGCTTTGCTAACATCAACAAGAGACAGTTTACCACAAGATCACAAGCTTTTAGTCCTGACAGCGTATCCTCCTATTGATGGAGTTAAAGATTTAGTAAAGAAGTGGAGAAGAGACGCAAAGCGTAAAAATGTTTATTTGCTAATGATTAATTACAAGACTGTTGATGATCATGATTTAGATCAGTTGCCTGAATCGGATTTGGCATACAATATTTTAGATCATGTAAGCATAAAAAATGTTACTTAAAAATGTGTGTGCTGAATTCTGATCACTCACAGAAAAATCCTCAATCTTATGAATATGAAAATAGTTTTTTTTTAACTTTGCTATTGCATTTCAGGGATCTTGGGGTGGTGAATATTACATTCCTCAGGTTGTGAAGGAGCGTAAGTCCGTCGGTAATATGACTCTCCAGAGCAAAAAAGCAGGTGACATAAATTCCTTGACGTGGGTTGAAGTTCCTCTACCATCTACACCTGGTATTTTAGTAACAGTACGTAGATAATGTTACATCTCGATTGTGTCTAGATATTTATGTTACTTTTAAAAACCTCGAACAAAACTAAATGTTTGGGATATTTCTTAGGTTCACTATGCTGGCTTAAATAATCTTGATGCTAAAAGAGCAGCAGGGATATATCCAATTAACAATGAAGTTGGAGTTGATGGCAATTCTTATGGAATGGATTTCAGTGGCATAACGACGAGGTAACTAAATTTAATTAAGGTAATAATAAAGTTAATTCAACTAAATGGTAGAAAGTTCAATTATATAGCCTACTATTATGTACCTACTCGTATTGATATAATAGCGCAATAAAGTAAGTATAAAGTAAAATATCTTAAACAGGTACCACATTAATTTCATTTTTCCACTGTTAATTATACCTACATTTAATTTTGTATGCATGCTGCATTATCTTCGTTAAAATCGATTCTTTTTATTTATGATATTGTTTTGTATTTATGCAATGTAATGTGTTCTGTATTGCTATTTTATCAGAAAATAAATTCACGTATACTTATCCTTCTACCGTTTAAAATATATGTTAAAATTTTAAATTGTAGTGGAGTTCAAGTGATGGGTATAGTAAGTAACGGAGCATGCAGCAAATATGTGAGAGCGACCCCAGAGCTGTTGTGGCCCGTGCCACGTCACTGGACGATGGAAGAAGCATCTACTGTCCCACTGCCGTATGCACACGCCTTTTACTGCCTTGTGAGTATTCAGAATGACCCGTAGAAACAACCCGGTTAACTGAAAACTCTTGTATAGTTATTGACATAAAGTCATTACTATTGATTAAATCCTGGTTTACGCACTGGTTTATCGGTCGCACTTTAAAGCGAAAGCTGCGCAGTTCCGGATCGGGCCTAAATTTCAGACCTAAGTTTTTCTGTAAGGAATTCTTTGTCAGCCCGGCGTCTGGAAGTTGGCGATCTTGTAGGCTTGGGGAGCCTTGGAAGTAAACTAAGCAGTTGGTCTTACGCAAAATCTCTCTCTTGATCGTGTCATTCTAATGTCCCATCGGAATATGACGTAAAGTACACTTGTTCTTGTGCTCTTACCTTAACACTTTATTAGTGAATCATTTAGATCGGCAGCCGTAGCTGAGTTGGTTGGAAAATAGTAATCAGTATTACTTTTAACCAGGCCATCAAAACCCGCCTGGTGTCCAACCGCAGCATCTTGGTGCACGGTGGAGCCGGTGCTTTAGGCCAAGCTGCTATCTCCATCAGCCTGGCCCATGGACTCAACGTGTTCACCACAGTGAGTGATATGCGCAAGAAGCATTTCTTAAGGAAACTCTTCCCTGAGTTGAAAGGTATGTAACTTAATAATGTGGTCCAGTACCTCCTTATAACACTTATAAATACAGTTTTACATTGAACCATTTTCAATTCTCTATATTTTTCCTTTACCGCTAGGAAGAGGAGGGATTGCTTTTAACGATAAGACTGCCTAATGCTGAATAAATAAGTACTTATGACCATAAAATTAGATTCTGTAGACAAAAGTTTGTCCAATAAAAACTACCTACCTATAAACTTTATAACCCACGTAATAAACCGGTAGATTTTACATCATGCGAATATATTAATTAATTCGGCTAATTATTTTATTGGAATTTAAAGTGTTGATTTACTAAAAGTTGAGTTGCTTTTTTTTCAGAGGATCACATAGGAAATTCTAGAGACACAAGTTTTGGAGACATGGTGTTGACCCTTACCAAAGGCTTAGGAGTCGATTACGTCATTAATTGCGTTAAGGGAGAACTTAAAAATGTAAATATTTTACTTATCGTGTACTCAATAAGGTTTATTTTGTAATGGAAACGTTAAACAAGTTACTTTAAAAATATATTTCAGACCTCACTCAAAGCATGTGGTTCTTTAGCTGTGGTACTTGAAACTCAAAAGAGGGAAAACTTTGCCTTCGGCATGTATCATCTTGGAGAGGAAAAGAATTATGTCACCGTGGACTTTTCTTCCATCTTCACAGAACAGAACACCAATGATATGAAAGTAAGAATGATTCTAATCAATGATTTGTGTATGAAGAAAGATACATTTTTGGGAATCACTAAGATTTCTTTTATGTGATAGTTGGCAGACGGATCACCTGATGGTAAGCGATTGCCGCCGCTCATAGACATCTTGAACACCAGAACAGTCACAAAGACGCTACCAACCTATAACCCACTTTCTCCCAATTGGGCCTCCGGTACCCTTGTAAATGTAAAGTGGACTCCTGTTTCCGCACTTAAGACTCCTACTTGGTCCATTGTACATGTCGGTTCCCTTACTCACTTGACGAAACACAGCGCAGGCGCTGCTTCACGCCGGTCTACTTTGAGACTGTAGTACTGTACCTACTACCACTCCAGTTAAACCAGCCAATTCCAAGCGTTGCTCTCCCACGTTTAATACAGTTGAGTTTCTTGAAATAGAAAATCCAGCTGATGATCAGCGAAGGCATCGCGAGCGGGTACGTGCGGCCGCTGTCGCGCGTGTCGTATGCGCCGAGTGAGGCGGCGCGCGCGCTGCGCCTGCTGGAGGCAAGCCGTCACCGGGGCCGCGTGCTGCTCAAGCTTTTGGACACACAAACTTCAGCACATCCCAGGTAAAGTAAAGTAAAGTA
Source organism: Cnaphalocrocis medinalis (assembly GCA_014851415.1). Classification (NCBI taxonomy): domain Eukaryota; kingdom Metazoa; phylum Arthropoda; class Insecta; order Lepidoptera; family Crambidae; genus Cnaphalocrocis; species Cnaphalocrocis medinalis. The sequence goes on from CM026295.1 coordinate 5,540,728, forward strand.
TCAGCCTATATACTGTTCCACTGCAGGGCAGAGGCCTCCATCATAGAAATCAAGTCATCGCTACTATGATGCGACTAGGCATTAAGCTTAAAGTATCAGCCTATATACTGTTCCACTGCAGGGCAGTGGCCTCCATCATAGAAATCAAGTCATCGCTACTATGATGGGACTTAATCACCACGCTTAAAGTATCAGCCTATATACTGCCCCACTGCAGGTAAAAGGCCTCCTATTTTAAACAATATCCAGATATAGATAGTGAAGGTCGCGGGAATCCCTTGGTTGCGGCTTAGGTGGCAACTCACCCAAAAATTTCAAGATTTTTTGCTGGTCACTGTTCTAGCCTAACCAAACCAATACCTACATATTATTTTTTTTCGTTTATGTCTTTGAAACAACAAGAGGTATCGAAAAATAGTTTAGATAACGTTTGTAGATCGTAAAATTGTCTACAAAAAGATCTAAACACTTTTCTTCTACAAAGAATCGCTTGATGATCACTTTTGTATGGAAAGTTAACCGAACGCGAGTTACTGCTTGTAGCTAATATACCGTAATTTCGCTCAGTTTGATAGAAGCAGAGTGGCGCAGTGGAAGCGTGCTGGGCCCATAACCCAGAGGTCCGTAGATCGAAACTACGCTCTGCTATCTTGGAGGGCCAAAGGCTTTTTTATGTTATTTAATTCCTTTTTTTTTACAATGTTTTCGCAAATTGTTTGTGAAACACCCGTACACTGAGGAAGCAAGTCTGCATATTATTATTACAAACTTGTTACTTTTACTAACGCGGAACTAAATCCTACGTATTTGTTGGATTATTTAGGTTTGATAAATTTACAAGAGGGTATAAATTGTTAGTTATGAAATCTTTATTTAAAGTGTTATTAAAATTATGGTTCTCATTTTTAATCATAATCATAATATTTATTGCTTCATAATGGTTTTTTAAAACCAAAACGTAAGACAGAAGGTCTAAATAAATCCTCGTAAGGAAAAGGTTTTTTAAATTCTCCATATTCCTTGAAAACAATTGTTTTGTTGTTATATCAGTATAATGCCCTCGAGAAGTGATTGAGACTGTTAAAAATCACGGCGTATAGGTACAGACAGCCACACATCAGGTTACCACAAACTGTCAAATTTCCTCAATTGATATTCAACCTAATGTTTATGACAGTAAGATGAGAATCGATTGGAGAAATTTGACAGTTATGTTTACTTTGATGTGTGGCTGTACGTACCACCTGTGATAAGTACCACTCTAACAAATCTCTTTTCCTGCAGAATCACATGTACTGCAAACAAAAGCCATATCATAATAAGTGACAATGTGGCTCTCGGCCTCAAGTTGGCTGATACGATAATAGCTCGAGGTGCCAAGAAATTGCGACTACATTTACCAAGAATTCCACCTCAAGCACATATCCTGAAGAAGTAAGTAAAGGCTATAAAAAAACTGTGTTTTCATCAGGTTACGTATAAATAAAATAAAACTTTAATTTTCTCAAACACGTACGCACGCTCGTGCACACACACACACACTCATACATACATATACGCGCACAGTTCAAACACATAAAATAAATAGTCTTATTTTGTTACTAAATATTTAAATACATAGTTTTTCTTTTCATAAATGTTTAAAATTGTAAATATTTTTGCTAAGGAAGAGTGGCCCCTTCTGTTACATTTGCTACACAATCGAACTGTTTTAACAATTTAGAAAATTGAATAAACTTTATTTTATTTTTTCTACTGATCGGATGAACTATCAATTTTTTTCCAGAGAATGGGAGAAGAATGCTATTGACGTTAAAGTGTCCACTGAAGATTTAACTGATTCGAAGAATGTTATTTCAATAGTCAATGACACCATCAAAATGGGTTCTGTAGAAGGAGCGTATTTTGTGTGCACATCTGCAAATAACTTGAGATCCAAGCAGGCAGTACTGAGTTCCTTGGATGCAGTTGTAAGGCAGCTGTGTACTTCTATAAAGTAAGGAATTTACTGTACAACTAAAATTATTACCTTATTAAAATAACTTTTAACGACGTTTTATATTAATCAATGAATTCAATTCCAGGTACTTTGCAGTAATAAGTACCAATCAGAGTTTCGGAAATCACACAATCGTTTCAAGAGCTCATGATTCTATGCCAGCAACCAAACTAAACGTGTCATCTGTTAAATCAGTAAGAACAGCTGAACAAAATAATTTCTAACCAGTCACTGTTTCTAGTATCTTTGATTCCCACGTAAATCATTGAGTTTATAATGATATCAATGTTGATTTTTAGATTGAAGCCAAACTCTCTGAAGATGCAATGGCTTGTCGCGATATACTTGACACCTTAGAGCGGGTGATTGGGTCTGATCAGTTTGTTATCCATGCTTGCACTGTCAAGGAAACGAAGAAAATGTTACTGCAAAAAATCTCTGAAATAGCTGGTGGGTGATAGATTATGTTAAATAGTTTCGACAGTACCTAAATCATGAATATTTTTGTTACAACACATACCTATTTACGTATATTTTCAATTCAGGAATACGGATACCAAGAAAACTGTTCGATACAACCACGTTGGAGGAAATGGGAGTAAACCAAGATAAAATTCAAGCAATTGCAGTTTTCCTACGTAATAATCACCATATCGATATTTCTGAAGAGGATATCCTTGCTCTTACCATTCAACAGTAAGTTCTGGTCTACACTATGACATTTAGAAGTCTGTTAGGCTAAGTGCTCTCTCTCAACAAGTTTTTAGAAATTAGCATAGATTATAAGGCGAAACATTGGAAATCGAACTAAGCGATCGTTTAGCAACAGGTAACTACACCGCCCTCGACAAAAGTGGTATAGGTACATGAAGATTTCGGTAGCTGATATACACCTAAGTAATGCCTAGATGCCTTTCAAAATAAGGATGGTAATATTTTTTCCTTTGATTTTCAGAATTCGAGAGATAGACCAAAACACACACGGTGTTGAGTGGAATGAAGCAAAGGGCTTGGAGGTATTTTTCTCACACGTTAATGAAGATGAACTTATGTCGTCAACTGAAATGGTGTTCTTACCTACACTTGCTACTAGTGCTACAGCGGTAAGCATCATTGAATTTAAGAAAGTGTCTGCTTTAAGTAGTGCCTGAATAGTGTAAGAACTTCTCTAACACCATTCCATTATGGTTACTAGTTATATTTGTATTTATCTTGTCTGTGCTCGAATGTTTACTTACTAACTTAAGACCCTGAACATCGTGGTTTGAATCCCACGACGGGACAACACCACTTTATATAATTGTCAGTATAATGGACTTGAATTCCATAATTTCATAACTTTTGTAGGAAGAGACGCAGGTCTCGAGAGGTAGGTCTAAGTAATTAGTTGAGAAGGTAAATGTAGATTTACCTTCTCAACTAATTACCTCAAATAGTTTGGTAAGACATCGCCATCAAAATCGATAAAAAAATTAGCAACTAAGTTTATTTCAGGGAGACGATGAATTCGATGCATCGGAGACGTATTTGTGCATAGTCCCTGGCCTGGAGGGTAATCACGAGCGCTTCAGAGAGTTGTGCGAGAGCATTAAAGTACCCGCGGTGGTGCTTCAGCCGGGGTTGGACCATCCGTTTGCCAGCGTTCAGGAAATATCTGACAGATATGCGAAGGTAAGGAAAGTGAGGGAAATCTTTTGTCGGAATTAATAAATTGAAGCTTAGAAAACACTAGCGGCCCGTCCACACGTTGTTTAATTACTTAACTGAGACCTTACCATGAGTTTTAAATACTATCCTCGCTATCGAAAACTATCGCTTTGTCTCTTTCATTGTGATGCATTTGAAAGAGACAGAGCAATAGTTTACGTTATGTCAGTTTTAGATGTCATGGTAGCGCTACTGTAGGTACTAAAGCAATATGCTTGGAATAAAAAAACCAGTGACTCACTTAACACCGCTTGTTTTCAGATTCTTCTCAAAAGGGCTAATTTGAAAAATAATTTCTATATTCTTGGCTATGAAAGCGGTGTAATGGTTGCTCTAGAAATGGCAGCTATTTTAGAAAAACATGGTAAGTTTTTTGAAGGATTAAAATGTTATTTTTATTGGTGAATTCATGATTTCCACAATATTCCAAAGCTAAAAAGCCTTTTGGATCAGTTGGACTAGGGTCCAAGGTTGATTTGGTTTCGTAAATAATTAGTATTTTACCCATATTTATGATAATAGGAGGTATAAAACTAGCTCCTAATGTATTTTACATTTTATGATTAGGTCCATTGCATCCTAAACAACACTGTTACGAGACTCACACCTAGTTAAAATACTTTGGTCTAGTAGCCATAAAAAATAACTAAGTTATAGAGTTTATTTTGTTTTCATAAAAAAATATATTTTTTTAGGATTGACTGGAACGGTTTACTGCGTCGGGGACGCTCCCGCTCAAATTAAATCTATTCTGAATGAGGAGCTACGAGAACTCAGGACTGATGACGCGTTGCAAGATGCGGTCATACGTCACATGTTTGGCTTGATGATCAACGAGCCATGTGAATTAGAGTTTGGAGATTCATCTTGGAAGGAAAAGGTACCTACTAAAAGAAATACTTTTTTACTAAAAGGGGATGTGGCGTATCTATACCTACCTACAAACTGAGGCCCGTTACAAATTCTTCGCGTGGGGCTCTGCAGCTTAGGTCCTATAATTGTTATATGTGTTAGTTCTGAACTTGCGGCCTCTGGGGCCTGGGGCTCTCTTGAGTGAGCATGCACTTTGCCAGCCGTGCCACACTATACCTAGTTACGCCCCCGAACGGCATAAACTTGCCTATATATCCTAAAGACGTGCTATTTTGTTTCCACCTCTTGCCTTAGAGTAAATTTGTATGAAATGCTGTTGGCGGACCTTCATAAATAAATAAGCAGTCAGTTGAATTAAACCCACCTACACACGTTTTTAGTATGTATCACCCTGGGCTCGGGTACCGGGTTGCCCCCACAAAGTGGATCGAAAGATCACGGTACAAAACGTGTCGTCATGGGTCGTCTTTAGGTCCAAAATTATGTTGATCTTTTATCTCAGGTCGATCGTTGCGTACGCGTCCTTCTGGGCCGCACGCCGCTGTCAGGGCAGTATGCGCGTGCGCTCTTCGAGGCCGCATACGGTCGCATCGTGCGCACCCGAGAATACAAAGTGACCCCGCGAGCTCTACAGTCCCGACTGGTGCTGTTGAGAGCTGCGAGGCTCTGCGACTCGCAGAAGCGACAGGATGATTCAAAGTAAGTATAAATGTTAAAATACAGTGTCTCTGTTTGATTAGGTGTTCCCAATTCGGAATCATTAGATTGAGTATAGTCACCTAACAATCATTATTGCTTCTGCACCAGAGCTGTGTGAGGTGGTAGCCAAGCGGTGAGCGAGGACAAAATCCACTAGTATAATCACTTCTAGAGCAATCTGTGATATAATATCTATGGCGGTTATGGCGGATTTTTTCCTCGCACACCGCTTAGCTTCCTCGCATAGCTCTGGTGGAAAAGCAGCCTTAGATTACCTGCCTTTAGTTAGATCGCAGATCTCATTTTCGACGACGCCTTTGCACCGATACCTAGGTCGTCCAACAGGGCAAGATTTACCATGTAATCTCAAACTCTTTCTCTATTCCAGATCAGAACTGCAGAAGTACTCGCAACAGGTGATCACAGTGCACGACCTGGAAGCACCACTAGCTCACGCGGTGAAAGACCTGCGCTGCGCAGCCGTCGTGAACCAGTACCTCCACCCTGACATCCTGAAGCAGTTCCATCAGAAGAACCTCTGTGATACTTACTCTTTGCAGACGGAGATGTTCTTGACGTCTGGGGCTAACCAGGAGAAAGAAGAAAAGAGCATTTAGAACCACTTTGTATGAACCAGGACCTGAAGACATCATCATCATTTTAGCCAATAGACGTCCACTGCTGGACATAAGCCTCCCCCAAAGTTCTCCACACAGATCGGTCCTATGCCACCCGCATCCAAGAGATTCCCGCGACCTTCATTAGATCGTTGTTCCACCTGGTGGGAGGCCTGCCACGGCTGCGGCCTCCTGCACGCGGCCTCCACTCAAGGACCTTTGGAAAGGCAATAAAGACAAGTCTGTTGGAAATAATGGATTCTTGATTGTTGTTTTGTATGGATAGTTTTATACCAGTTGATGTAAAGGTTTATAAGGGTTATGTTCTTCTCGGTTGTTGATATCTTTGAATAAATTGAAGGGTTAAATAGAATATTGGTAACTTATTTTATGACCTTTATTTTAGAAATAGCACAAAACGAGGACTATACTGACTGACTTGACTGGCCCGCGACGGCGGTTTTGGTAGTGGTCTTGCCTTATATCAAAATGTTTCTACAATCTTCAAGAGTTTTTCGAGCAAAAAACTGTATAATGCTATGGAGTTTAATAATTTAATTTTAACTAAGTTGATTAAATTTTATTTTATCATTTTGTGAATGTTATAATAATTACTAATTAATTACTAAGATTGCAGTGCCCCTGCGGGGTTCATGTCCAGGACTGTATATTTTATGTTAAGACCTTACTGTACTACATGAAAGCAATAAATATTATGATTATAAGCCAAAGGCTGTGGGTTCGATACACACCCTGGACAATCTCTGTCTGTGTGTTGTTCGATATCTGACCCACAAGTGCTCAAGCTAATTTGTACGGAGTTAGGTCAATGTAAAATGTTGCTTTATGAATTTTATCTATTTATAAGCGAAAGTTTAGTTTACCGATTAGCGTAGTGGGTTGAGGCATAAGGGTCGCGGGTTCGAATCCCGAACCAACACGTTTTTGATGAAACAGTTAGGTACCTATTTGTGTTAGGTCTGGGTGATCGTGGTTCCTTCGTTATTTCAGGTTTCCCTAACAAGGTGGAGGGTAGTAATTAAACCAACTATCAGTTACACAATAAAGTATTTTAATTATGACGTAAATGCAGCCAGTAGGTTACTTAATATTTATTTTTATTTCTTAGTTATAGTTATAACTTTTACATAGAAAAAAACATAAAAAGCTATCGCTAAGCCCTCTTATGGCTTATCTAATATGGACTCTTAGTGAATGACAATACTAATTGGTTAGTCAAATAAGAGTATGGATAGTAAAGTATCATGAATATAGCAAAACGAAAAAGATCTTTCTCAAACCGTGCGTCGTCTACTGCTATTATGGGATTAGATTTAATCAGCACGTTTGCCTAATGCTGATTAGTGATCACAAACCTAATGTCACAAATTATTAAAAAATCCGCGGTCTACTCCTTCTCAGAACAGTTAACCTCACATCAGATTGCCATAACCTGTCAAATTTCCTCAATTGGTAATCAACCTAATATGTATGACAGTAAGATGAGAATCGATTGAAGAAATTTTGCAGTTTTGTACACTTTGATTTGTGGCTGTATGTAGGTACAAAGAGGGGTATATCGGGAGTTTTCAAGACACTGGTGTTACTTGACAAACAGGAGGAAGACAGCGGGAATTCGCACTATGTTAAGGAAACATCTAAAAGACCCTTCCCCCGGTCTTGGCTTTGGGTTAAGTAAACAGAGCCAAGTTCAGAGAAAGTATATTTTATCGACCATTTTTGCTGACAACGGGGTAGGGTTCAATATCCCAAAAATCTGCTTACGTAAAACTTGAATGGTCCCTAAGCAGTAGACGGCAATTGCCTAATTAAAGCTAAAAATAAGGAACAGGATAGTTAATCGTCACTCAAACTCTGCGCCGTCATAAACGTATCAGCGTTCAACAAATAGGTCTCGCAGAGGTTCTTAGTATGGAAGCTGCGCAAGATGTCCGGATGTAGGTACTGGTTGACCAACGCCGCGCAGCGCAGGTCCTTGAGCGCATGCGCCAGCGGTATGCGCAGATCGTGCACTATGATAGGCTGCTGTGAATACTGCTGCAGCTCTGATCTTGCGATCGGGGAACTGAAACAGAAACACGAAAATAAATGAGCCAGACATTTCACACCGACACCTTCATCCAGGTATACCATAGAGTACCCCTACCTAAAGGAATAATAATCCAGAGACTTAACTGACTTCAAGCCCATATCCCACCTTGTAGCCCTGGATAGGCCGGGGAATTCATAGTTAATACACGAGACCAATTTCGCGAGGACTAACCACTGTGATCTCGAATTATTCCTTAACACGGAACTAAATTTTAAATTGTCTCGCGCATTTTTGGATAGCGCCCTTTAATAGTTCAATGGCATTTTATGAGAACATTTTGGATTGAAAGGATTTATACTCGGGTTTACGTTCTGATCAAAACATTTAAAGTTACCTTGCATCATCCAAATTGGTGTTCATATTAGAAGCGGCACGCAGCAATATGAGACGGGAGCGCAAAGCCCGCGGAGCCGGTGTGTACTGGCGCACGCGCACGATGCGTCCGTACGCCGCGTCGAACTGCGCGCGAGCGTACTGCGCTGATAGCGGCGCGCGGCCGAGCAGCTCTCGCATGCAGCGCTCCACCTACAACATTCAACGGTACTGAAAACTAGAATAAGTCAACCTATACTCTGATTCATTATCATGTAAAGTAAACTGACAGATGTCAATGTGTCATCCCCATACATTATCTCTCAATTTACACATGCAAAATGTCAAAATGCATAGAAACTTGTCATTTTCATCTGTCAGTTTAGTTTATACGATTATGAATCAGAGTATAGAGACCGGTGTCGGGTAGCAAGTTTGGTGCATTGTGAATCTAAATAAAGCGAAATGGATGTTTTGTGAAGGGTTGCGTTTTGTCGAGTTTTCTTCTGAAACAGAAGAACTTGTGGGCTTCACTCACTAAAAACTGACTTACAGGGGAAACACACGTTTAATTTCAACAGTTACCAATTTTTATTGTTAACATTGTGCAATGTCATGAATTTTTGATAATTTTTGTACCATGTCGACAGCCATGCTTCGGCACGTACGAGTAGGTATGCGTCGACGCCTCGACTGTACTGGTATCACAGATTCACAGAAATTTGAAGGGATAAATGTTAAGCACCGCACATGTGGCTCTACTGAACTTGTGAGAGTATATGGACAGCGGCAGTTGCTTTACCATTAGTATATTCGTCTGCCGCCTATCCATAAAAAACGGGCGCTGGAAATCAAAAGCGAAGGCAATTCTTACCAACAGATGTTCCGTCTTCTCTTCGGCTACCTATCACATAAAAAAAGAACGTACGTAGACTCAAAGTTTTCTTTAGTAAGGAAGAAAATCACCTTCTCTTGCCATGTTAACTCCCCGAGCTCCAACTCACAGGAACTGTCCAGCATCAGACCAAACATGTGACGGATAACCGCTTCCTGCAGTGCTTCGTCTGTGCTAAACTCTCGTAGTTCTTGTTCCAGTATCATTTTGAATTCTTCTGGCGCAGCCCCTATGCAGTATACTGTTCCTGTCAGTCCTAAAAGTATAATAACAAAAAAATATGTTCAATAGGTACCATCTTTTTCCGTTTTTCTGTCACTCTCCATATTTTTAGTTGATAAATCATCAAAGTCGCAATGAAGCTTAGCAATGGAGGTTATGCCCTCTATTACAAATTTTGCTTCTTCAACTCATTCCTTTTCCCGGCTCTGAGAATTTACGTGTGTTAAATGATTTTTTTGTTCTGAAAGTAAATTCTCAGCTTTTATTTATTGTATGTTACGTACCATGCTCTTCCAGAATGGATGCAACTTCTAAAGCCACCAAAACACCGCTTTCATATCCTAACAAGATGAAACTCTTATCTATGCTGGTTCTTTTTAATAGGATCTGTAAGTAAATAAAGGTTATTTTAAATAGCTTCTTGTTAATAGACCAATGATTTAGGTATCATAATATTTGACTAGCATTTTTTCTCATTTTTACCTGATTCCGTAATCGACAGACAAAGATCTGTAGGTACAACTTGTTGGAACCCCTTCTAAACTATTATCCTTTTAATTTCAAACAATGAACATTTATTTAATAAGTTGACCAAAATAACCAACCATACCTTAGCATATCTTTCGGCTAGCTCTGGAATCGTCTCATACGGGTAGTCAAGGCCTGGCTGAAGCACTAGTGCTGGCATCTTGATCTCCTCGCATAACCCCCTGAATCGTTCACAATTGCCTTCTAAGCCTGGCACTATACACAAGTTTATTTGATTCACGTCTACTTCGTCATCTCTCTGAAACATATTATTTGTCATGGCATATTCAATTGTTACTAAGTTAATAATTGCATTATCTAAAACATGTTACTTTCATACCATTGCTGCACTACTTGTCAATGTGGGCAGGAACACCATATTAGTTGTAGCCATCAACTCATCTGTATCCACGTGTGAAAAGAATACTTCCAATCCTCTAACTTCTTTAACCTTAATCTGGTCTATATTTTCTTCGATTTCTTAATCCTAGGGAGAACATTACACGCTTTAAAAGGTACAAAGTAAGTTTTAGCTATAGTTAAATTTAGGAGTGTTTTATAAGTTTTGCTTCTAGATACCCGAATCATTAATTACTTACTCTTGAACACTAAGGTTAATACTGTTCTTCTTCAGATAGTGAAAGATTGTATTCGTTCCGAAGTAAAAGCTGCAACTGTTGCCGCTCTCTCTTGTCTAATGCCGTCAATTTGTAGAACTTCGGGAACTGTTTAGGACTTCGGGATCTTGTATCTAATATATAAAAAGTAACAGTATAAGAAAGCATGGGCTATAATCATATACAATAAAGTATTTTAATTATCTGGACAAACAGGAGGTGTACAGCGGGACTATGTTAAGGGAACATCTAAAAGACCCTTCCCCCCGGTCTTGGCTTTGGGTTAAGTAAACAGAGCCAAGTTCAGAGAAAGTATATTTTATCGACCATTTTTGCTGACAACATGGTAGGGTTCAATATCCCAAAAATCTGCTTACGTATTACTTGAATGGTCCCTAAGCAGTAGACGACAATTGGCTAATTAAAAAAATAATAGGAATAGGAAGAGGATAGTTAATCGTCACTCAAACTCTGCGCCGTCATAAACGTATCAGCGTTCAACAGATAGGTCTCGCAGAGGTTCTTAGTATGGAAGCTGCGCAAGATGTCCGGATGCAGGTACTGGTTGACTAACGCTGCGCAGCGCAGGTCCTTGAGCGCATGCGCCAGCGGTATGCGCAGATCGTGCACTATGATTGGCTGCTGTGAATACTGCTGCAGCTCTGATCTTGCGATCGGTTCGGAGGAACTGAAACAGAAACACGAAAACAAATGAGCCAGACATTTTACACCGCTACCTGAATTCAAAATTGAGTATACCATGGAGTACCTTAGGGAATAATACTGCGGCACTAACGATAACATCAGTAAGTAAGAAATTTCGGCTTATAATTTGTCGTCACCTCATAATTTTGGTTCGAAAGGGTTTACTTTATACTCGGATTTATGTACAATTTAACGATTAACATTTAAAGTTACCTTGCATCATCCAAGTTGGTGTTCATATTAGAAGCGGCACGCAACAATATGAGACGGGAGCGCAAAGCGCGCGGAGCCGGTGTGTACTGGCGCACGCGCAGGATGCGCCCGTACGCCGCGTCGAACTGCGCGCGAGCGTACTGCGCTGATAGCGGCGCGCGGCCGAGCAGCTCGCGCATGCAGCGCTCCACCTAGAACAAATTAATAAATAACATCAAAGGGTAAGTAAGTACTGAAAATTAGTATAAGTCAAACTACTTACTTAGATATCGGAAAAAGATTGCTTTTCCTGTCAGGTAGCAAGTTTGGTGCATTGCAAATCTAAATAAAGCGAAATTCATAAGGGTTAAAATGTTAAGCACCGCACTTGTGAGAGTATATGGACAGCGGCAGTTGCTTTATCATTAGTATATTCGTCTGCCGCCTATCCATTAAAAACGGGCGCTGGAAATCAAAAGCGAAGGCAATCTCTTACCAACAGATGTTCCGTCTTCTCTTCGGCCACCTATCACATAAAAAAAGAACGTACGTAGACTCAAAGTTTTCTTTAGTAAGGAAGAAAATCACCTTCTCTTGCCATGTTAACTCCCCGAGTTCCAACTCACAGGAACTGTCCAGCATCAGACCAAACATGTGACGGATAACCGCTTCCTGCAGTGCTTCGTCTGTGCTAAACTCTCGTAGTTCTTGTTCCAGTATCATTTTGAATTCTTCTGGCGCAGCCCCTATGCAGTATACTGTTCCTGTCAGTCCTAAAAGTATAACAACAAAAAAATATGTTCAATAGGTACCATCTTTTTTCGTTTTTCTGTCACTCTCCATATTTTAGTTGATAAATCATCAAAGTCGCAATGAAGGTTATGCCCTTTATTACAAATTTTGGTTCTTCAACTCATTCCTTTTCCGGCTGTGAGAATTCACGTGTGTTAAATGTTTTTTTTGTTCTGAAAGTAAAGTCTCAGCTTTTATTTATTGTATACGTACCATGCTCTTCCAGAATGGATGCAACTTCTAAAGCCACCAAAACACCGCTTTCATATCCTAACAAGATGAAACTCTTATCTATGCTGGTTCTTTTTAATAGATCTGTAAGTAAATAAAGGTTATTTTAAATAGCTTCTTGTTAATAGACCAATGATTTAGGTATCATAATATTTGACTAGCAATTTTTCTCATTTTTACCTGATTCCGTAATCGACAGACAAAGATCTGTAGGTACAACTTGTTGGAACCCCTTCTAAACTATTATCCTTTTAATTTCAAACAATGAACATTTATTTAATAAGTTGACCAAAATAACCAACCATACCTTAGCATATCTTTCAGCTAGCTCTGGAATCGTCTCATACGGGTAGTCAAGGCCTGGCTGAAGCACTAGTGCTGGCATCTTGATCTCCTCGCATAACCCCCTGAATCGTTCACAATTGCCTTCTAAGCCTGGCACTATACACAAGTTTATTTGATTCACGTCTACTTCGTCATCTCTCTGAAACATATTATTTGTCATGGCATATTCAATTGTTACTAAGTTAATAATTGCATTATCTAAAACATGTTACTTTCATACCATTGCTGCACTACTTGTCAATGTGGGCAGGAACACCATATTAGTTGTAGCCATCAACTCATCTGTATCCACGTGTGAAAAGAATACTTCCAATCCTCTAACTTCTTTAACCTTAATCTGGTCTATATTTTCTTCGATTTCTTTAATCCTAGGGAGAACATTACACGCTTTAAAAAGGTACAAAGTAAGTTTTAGCTATAGTTAAATTTAGGAGTGTTTAATAAGTTTTGCTTCTAGATACACCGAATCATTAATTACTTACTCTTGAACACTAAGGTTAATAATGTCTTCTTCAGATAGTGAAAGGTTGTATTCGTTCCGAAGTAAAGCTGCAACTGTTGCCGCTCTCTCTTGTCTAATGCCGTCAATTTGTAGAACTTCGGAACTGTTTACGACTTCTGGGATATTTGTATCTACACATATAGTAATAATAAGAGCAGGGTCTTAATCTATACATAAAGTATTTTTAACGGTAAGTAAAATAGTTACAAACAAATTTATAAAATTTGATAAGATTCCCTTCTCATTGTCAATAGTATTTTATAAACTATGATCAAATATGGACAGTAGTCCCAATATAAATGATTCTAACCACATATGATACCTATGTAATAAAAATATGAATATTAATAAATTTAAAGATTTAATTAATAAAAATATTAAAATACCAGATAAAATTGCTATTTTTTTCAATAAACTAGGCTTTGTCTCTGTCTCTGTTTGTGCAAAGATAACTGGTTGCGATGATCTCACTGCTCTCTCTAACACATCTAGGGAGTCACGACAAAATAAAGGTACATCTGAATCGTCCATCTGTAAAGTTGGTTTTAATATTAGGAATTGTTCAACTAGTACAATGTTTACTATAATAAATGACTATTTACATCGTACCTGTTCTATAATTGGAATAGTCAATTTTGTAGCCGGTAATCGGTCTTGTGCTCGCGAAATACATGTTCGATTTCCAAAGTTTTTGTCTGTGCTAATCACCGCAAAGTATCTAAAATATAAATAATTTCAGTCATTATTCTAATATTTTTTCTAACTGAAATAATACCTTATAAGAAATGCTGTCATCCAGAATAGTAGCATCCTACTAACCTTAATGATGTGCATAATTTCCTGGATAAGATATCAATGCTACCTAAAACTTCCGTATTTGTTGTATTATTAGATGAAACAACGAAATAAATTCCTTCAAGCGGACCTATATATGCGATGTGTTTTAATAAGGAAGCTAAATAATTTGCACAAACATGATTTGATGTTATTGATGTTATTTTAGCTTCGACTCCATTCTTTTCCCAAGTTCTGAAAAATTAAATATTTTCATTTAAAAAATAGAATTCAATAGGCAAATGAAATGACTATCTAACATTTGCGTAACATAGCTTACTGCTTCTTTATAATCGTAGATGTAGGAATCTTTTTCAAATTAATGAAGAGTTTCTTGGCACCCAGAGCTACTAGCCGGTCTGCTAACTGCAAACCATAGAACTCTTCATCACTCACCACAAGATGCGATTGCTCTGGAGAACATATTAATCTGCAAAATGAAGTAGAAAATTGATAAACTTTTGAAGATTTCGTAAGAGTACGTTCAAGAGTACCATCCCCTGCGCTGCCCTGCCTCATAAGCCAAAGGTCTTAACTTTAGCCACATAATAGATAATTAATAGTACCTTTGGCGTATGAGGCAGGGTCATTACCAAATGTTCCAGTCAAATAATATACCTACAAGGTGTATCTGTGAAGATTTTATCAACCATTCTGAACAACATTTGATTGTTCAACAACTTTTCTAATTTTATCGAAAATCTTTTCGACTCCCCATACAAAATGACCAAGTCACGTGACGGACTTTGTATGGAAAGGTGTTCATTTTATGTGAATTTTCAAAAGTCATAAAACAAATGTTGTTCAAAATGGTAGGTAGAACTCATGGTTAAAGGGGTGTAAATATTCACAGATTCACTATAAGTAAACTACAGGTTACCTGGGATGCGCAAGCGGTTGCATATTATCTAGCTTGAGCAGCACGCGGCCGCGGTGGCGACTCGCCTCCAGCAGACGCAGCGCGCGCGCAGCCGCGCCCGCGGCGTACGACACGCGCGACAGCGGCCGCACGTACCCGCACGCGATTCCGTCACTGATTAGGAATTGGATTATCTAAAACCACGACATTAATATTAAGAAATCATATTTAATCCTCGTTAAATAAATCAAGACCATGTAAATGTAGAAGATTGTAATATCTTCTACTGTCCGAGCCAAACATCAATAGCGAAAATTTTAATGTAAAAGCGGACGTTCCGACTGAATCGGAGTTGCCCTCCTTTTCACACGTGGTGTACGCGCTCTTATTTGAACGCAACAGGTATATTCTCATTTTTTACGGCTTCATTATAAGACACCAGTTCACCTGGCTCGGACATGTTCAGAGGATGAGAGAGGACTATGCTGAAAAGAAAGCATTAAGTATCTTGGACAAACTTGGAGCGGCCCGATGGTGCACCCAAGACATCGCTGCAAAAACAAAAAGTTGCCAATGGCCTAAACAAGTTGCAGATGCAGTTTTGATCTTGGCACCGTGACAGGGACGTAAAGCCAAGAGGTATTTGAGTCGTTGAGTCAACAAAGTAATAATATAAGAGGTAAGCATCAAAAGGCTCAGTCAAACCAAGAACAATACACTTTTTTTGTTGATCATAAACAATATTGCTGACCCAAAATGGGCCAACGTAGCCTTGCGACTCTTTATGCATAACCTTCTGGCGGGGGGTAGGCAGGTTATGTCGGGCTCTTCTCCTGAAAAGACCGTAGGCATACCGACTAAATCCCAGCCATGCTACCTCATCACCCGAGTGGGGGGGAGACATGACTACGGATTGAAGAAGCTTACTTCACCTCCCTCTTCATACAGCAGTTAAGTACACCTGCAAAGCTGAGTTTAATAATATTCTTGATTTCGGTTTTTTTCTTTACCTTCATCTCAACTCGATTATTCGAGGTCAACAAAGAAGAGAAATCGACGCGTACGTAGTTCCTTTCCCAGGTTAAATGTTGCATGCCAAAGGCGTAATCTTCATTGCTGGATATCTGGGTTGTGTCAAAAATAATTCCGCAATTACCTGCACATTTTAAGGAAACCTGAAATTAAGTGGAACGTAAGATGTTATCTAAAAAATGGAACCTTTGTAGGTATATGTGATTATTGTATGTGATGAACCTTACATTTCGTAGTCCACCTGGAATACAATTTATAACATAATCAACGCCCTTTCCGTTAGTAAGACTGTTCACCATATCGCCGAAAGTACTGTCCCTAGAACATCCGATGTTACCTTCTGTAAAAAATGAAATACATTTCCTTGTATGTACAAAAGAAAAAACACAATCGATTTCGAAAAACATTTCCGTTCCATGCATTTAAGGACTGGTAGCATCAATATACTTTCTCTACATAAACCATTCTATACTGAAATTGTTACAAAAACTGACGTTAGTAGTTTTACAGGCTATAAGATATTTTCGATTTTGAATGTTGTAGAGGTCGAAATTTTTATTTTTATTTTTGACCTTAAACTATGGTAATTGGTTTTAAATTCCGAAAATGCCAAATAGGGTTATTTTGCGAATAGTGCCTCATTGTCGGCTATACTTTTAACGCGTCCACGCTGTATCTACTGACTATCTAGTTTCTATGATAAAAGACTGGCAGTCTCGAGAAACTTATTTATGTCTCGCAAAAATATCACTCAAAACTCACCTTCTAATTGAGGGAACATTCTTCTAAGAAAATGTTTCTTTCGTAAATCGCTTACGGTTGTAAATACTTGCAGGCCGTGTGCTATGCTGATGTTAATGGCTGCCTGTCCGAGTGCGCCTGCGCCACCATGTATCAGGATACTGCTGTTTGGCAGCAGTTGGCATTTTATGGCCTGGATAGATATAATAAAGATCATCATCATCATCATCATCAGCAACCCACACTCGTCCACTGCTTGACCATAGGTCTCCCCTAATGCACACCACTGCTCCCGATTTTCGGCCACTCTCATTCTCCTCCACTCCAGCCCACTACAGCCAGCCTTCGAATGTCATCATCCCATCTTGTCGCAAAGGCGTCCAACACTACGCTTACCGACATAGATAGATAGGTATATTTTATTGCACTAAAACTCATAACTTAAGAACTTAGACATTGCAGGAAAATTGTGTACAATTTCACTCTCTCAGAGTAGTGGCAGAGGTGACTTCGTGCGAATGATGACCGAAGCACCGATATGCTCCTCCTCTGGGTCGAGTGCACAGCGAGTTGCTCCAAAGGTCTACATGACGCAATAAACTTAATTTTATTTCTTACTAGTGGCCGCCCGCAACTTCGTTTGCGTGAACTTTATGACTCTTGGACTAAAGATGATTATTTAGGTAGAAATAGAAATATACTTTTTTATCGGATCTCATTCAAAAATGCTCATCACATTTGTCAATTTTCCATTCCATTTCAATCCATATTTGTTATAGTGCAGCTGGGCCCTTAAAGTTCCACACCAGATGTTCCATGATCTTTGATTTTTTTATGTCATCATAAATTAAAGATTTAATTAATAAAATATTAAAATACCAGATAAAATTGCTATTTTTTCAATAAACTAGGCTTTGTCTCTGTCTGTTTGTGCAAAGATAACTGGTTGCGATGATCTCACTGCTCTCTCTAACACATCTAGGGAGTCACGACAAAATAAAGGTACATCTGAATCGTCCATCTGTAAAGTTGGTTTTAATATTAGGAATTGTTCAACTAGTACAATGTTTACTATAATAAATGACTATTTACATCGTACCTGTTCTATAATTGGAATAGTCAATTTTGTAGCCGGTAATCGGTCTTGTGCTCGCGAAATACATGTTCGATTTCCAAAGTTTTTGTCTGTGCTAATCACCGCAAAGTATCTAAAATATAAATAATTTCAGTCATTATTCTAATATTTTTTCTAACTGAAATAATACCTTATAAGAAATGCTGTCATCCAGAATAGTAGCATCCTACTAACCTTAATGATGTGCATAATTTCCTGGATAAGATATCAATGCTACCTAAAACTTCCGTATTTGTTGTATTATTAGATGAAACAACGAAATAAATTCCTTCAAGCGGACCTATATATGCGATGTGTTTTAATAAGGAAGCTAAATAATTTGCACAAACATGATTTGATGTTATTGATGTTATTTTAGCTTCGACTCCATTCTTTTCCCAAGTTCTGAAAAATTAAAATATTTTCATTTAAAAAATAGAATTCAATAGGCAAATGAAATGACTATCTAACATTTGCGTAACATAGCTTACTGCTTCTTTATAATCGTAGATGTAGGAATCTTTTTCAAATTAATGAAGAGTTTCTTGGCACCCAGAGCTACTAGCCGGTCTGCTAACTGCAAACCATAGAACTCTTCATCACTCACCACAAGATGCGATTGCTCTGGAGAACATATTAATCTGCAAAATGAAGTAGAAAATTGATAAACTTTTGAAGATTTCATAAGAGTACGTTCAAGAGTACCATCCCCTGCGCTGCCCTGCCTCATAAGCCAAAGGTCTTAACTTAGCCACATAATAGATAATTAATAGTACCTTTGGCGTATGAGGCAGGGTCATTACCAAATGTTCCAGTCAAATAATATACCTACAAGGTGTATCTGTGAAGATTTTATCAACCATTCTGAACAACATTTGATTGTTCAACAACTTTTCTAATTTTATCGAAAATCTTTTCGACTCCCCATACAAAATGACCAAGTCACGTGACGGACTTTGTATGGAAAGGTGTTCATTTTATGTGAATTTTCAAAAGTCATAAAACAAATGTTGTTCAAAATGGTAGGTAGAACTCATGGTTAAAGGGGTGTAAATATTCACAGATTCACTATAAGTAAACTACAGGTTACCTGGGATGCGCAAGCGGTTGCATATTATCTAGCTTGAGCAGCACGCGGCCGCGGTGGCGACTCGCCTCCAGCAGGCGCAGCGCGCGCGCAGGTTCGCCCGCGGCGTACGACACGCGCGACAGCGGCCGCACGTGCCCGCGCGCGATTCCGTCACTGATTAGGAATTGGATTATCTAAAACCACGATATTAATATTAGAAATCATATTTAATCCTCGTTAAACAAATCAAGACCATGTAAAAGTAGAAGATTGTATCTTCTACTGTCCGAGCCAAACATCAATAGCGAAAATTTAAATTTAAAGCGAGCGCGAGCGTTACGACTGAATCGGAATTGCCCTCCTTTTCACGCGTGGTGTATGGCTCTTATTTTAATGCGACAGGTATATTCTCATTTGTCACGGAAGGGCTTCATATAAGTTCACCTGGCTCGGGCATGTACAGAGGATGAGAAAGGACCATGCTGAAAAGAAACTATATCTTGAACAAACTTCCGAGCGGCCCGATGGTGCATCCGAATTCGTTCAGTAGTTTCCGAGATTAGCGCGAACAAACAGACAAACAGATAAACAGACAAACAGACAGACAAAAATCTTAAAAATCATTGATTCATGTTCTGTTACTGTTTTTTGGTCATCCTAAGTTATTTTGAGATAAATATCTTCAATGTACAGACACAGCTTTTTTACATTTTTATTATATGTATAGATAAGTATTTCATTTTCATTTCTGCCAACCCTGGACCTGTGTAGTCTTCTTCTATACTCTTCTTCTTCTTCTATCTATCTTCTATATCTTCTATATCTATATCTATACTATTATAAAGAGGTAACGCCTCGGCCTGTGACTGACTGACTGACTGACTGACTGACTGACTGATCTATCAACGCACAGCCAAAACTACTGGACCTAAAATCATGAAATTTGAAACATAGGTAGTTCTTACTATGTAGGCGCGCACTAAGAAGGGGTTTTGCGAAATTCACCCCCTAAAGGGGTGAAAGGGGGGTTTACGTTAGTATGAAAGTCTTTCAATTTTGATGTTAGAGATTTGAAAATTTGGATTATGGTTGTTTACAAAAATAAAAATTGACCTGTTTTAGTTTTTTTTTAAATTCAAGCCATAAAGGGGTGAAATGGGGGTTAAAACAATGTATGGGAGATTTATTATTTTTAAAGCTAGAGTCTTGAAAATTGGTATTTGGGTTTTCCATACAAATTAAATGAAAGTAATTTCAGCATTTTTTTTCTTCAGCTTACAAAGGGGTGAAAGGGGGTTAAAACGTCGTATGGAAAATTCGTCATTTTAAAGCTAGAGCTTTGAAAATTGGTATTTGGGCTTTGCATGCAAATGTAAAGAAATTGAATTCGGCATTTTTTCTTCAACCTAAAAAGGGGAGAAAGGGGGATAAAACACCGTATTGTCAATTTTAAAGCTAGATTCTTGAAACTTGGTATTTGGGCTTTGCCTACAAATGTAATGAAAGTGAATTCGTTATTTTTTTCTTCAACCTAAAAAGGGGGGAAAAGGGGGTTGAAACGAAGTATTGTCATTTTTGAAGCTAGAATCTTGAAAATTGGTATTTAGGCTTTGCATAGAAATTTTATAAAATTCCCCCTTCCCCTTATAGGGGTGAACGGGGGAACTGATTAAATTTGACAAAGTAAAGTTATAGAGTTTCCAACATTTTTTAAATCAAATCTTTTGAGATTCCTTCATTAAGGTTTACGATCACCAAAATTATCAATCCTATAAGTATCAGTAAAATTTCTTTTTGCTAATTACTTTGATTGTTGTGAATTCTACTTCGTTCAAAAAATTTAAATACCGAAGCGAAGCGAGGGCGGGCCACTAGTCTGCAATAAAAACGTTTTGATTTGATTTTATTTAAGTATCTCACTTTCTGAAAATCTATACTCACAAGACAATAAAAAGCTTGAGCATACGGTAAAGGAACAGTGGCGGCTTCCTCCAAGGTCCAGTACTTTGGAACTGGCCACAAAAGCTCCGGAATCGCTTTCACCCATTTACAACACGCTCCATTTGTATACCCATCACTTGAACGCCTCTGCAAAAACGCTTTGGTCAAGAAGTGGAAAACTAAAAGAATTGTGATTCTTACAAAATGTATTGGTATTACCTGTCAGTGACACCACTGAAGTCCATCCCAAATGAATTGCCAAAAGATGCATGTCTTGGGGGATATACGCCCGTAGCTATTTTTGCATCAACGTAGTTCAGACCAGCAAAATGCACCTAAAAATCCAAACCGTCATACCTAAATAGTGCAAATTTTATTTTGCTTTATAAAAATCTTCAATAAAATACACAATATTAGACTCAGCTCACAGTCAAACTTTACTATTATTGTTGAGCATTAGGTTAACATTTCCTATTTCTTTAATACCTTAACTTTTGTTCCACCAATGGGTCCAGGTGTTTCAGCCCAATACAACGATTTTAAATCCCCAACCCTTTCCATCTTGAGTGATACATTATTCTTCACTTCATCTGGTTGATCCTTTGCAAATGGTACATAATAGACTCCTCCCCAAGATCCCTGAAATTGTTCTTGTCATAAAGTACGTACACAGAATGAACGGAATGATAATTCGACTTTATAAAACTTACATGTTGTAACACATTGAATGCCAAGTCTATATCCGGCACTTGTACTGTACTTTGTTCTTTTGCTATATATGGTTTACCATTACTAAATATACATGGTTATGTCCTGATGATCTCCATTGTGCTATAAGCTCTTTATTCCATCTATTGGAGGGTAAGTGGTTACGACTAAAAGTTTCTGATCTAGCGATAAATTTTCTCTTTCAGATAACGCATTGCTAAATCTGTATCGCTTAGTACTGTTACAGTTTTCGTTAATGCTGGTATGGGGGCAGGTTTCCAACGAGCTAAGCTCAAGCTTTTGTCCCTCATATCAAACGACGATACAATGTGATACGTAGACGCTGAGCATATGGTTTGTGGAACTTTGTTTTCAAAATTAGCTACGAAAGCATCCGGAGGCAAAATTCCATTGAAAATCTGTAAATTTTCGGCATAGTTTACAAGAATTCTTTATTGTAATAATGTGCATGCATTCTTTAAACTTAGTATCATGAACTTACCCTGTCATCATGAGAAAGGTTCTGGGTCACTGTCAAGTCAGCATTTTTCTTAAAATCATGTCGTTTCAGTAAGAGTTCTTTCTTACTTACAAGTTTATAACTAACTTTTAATCCTGGTATATCATCTATTTCAAAATCAATTACTTGGTGATCTTCAGAATTAGTATTTATTTCAACTACATTTATTTCTGTTTTGTTTAGATTTTCAGCTACTATTTGTATGCAAATTTGTACTGCAGTGAGTCAGTGAGTGGTAATCTAACTTTATATATTAGATAGATAGATAGATAGATAGATAGATAGATAGATAGATAGACTAGCTTTTTGCCGCCCCGCGCTTTGCGCGGGCGCGCCTTCAAGCTAGGTCTGCGACGCTCGGCCGCTCCGGGCTGCGCCCTGCGCAGCGACGCTACGGGCTTCGCCCTCCGCGGAGCTCGGCCTTCGGCCTCGCGAGATTACATTTGGCGTTGCTTGTTTGTGACGGGCGTTGCCCTTGTCCTTTTTATGCCAACGGAAGGATAAATCAAATGTGTGTCCTTGGGCAGGTTGCGCCCCGAGTGGCGCTCTGTTTGGTTTTGTTGAAAAGACTTATGATGAATGGCCGCTCTGGGCTACGCCCAACGCGGCGCTCCGCTTGATTTTTTGTTGAAAATAGTTGTGATGAAATGGCCGCTCCGGGCTGCGCCCTACGCGGCGCTCCGCTTGGTTCTACCAC
>CM026295.1:5563691-5676361 GCA_014851415.1 Cnaphalocrocis medinalis
TCGCGCACGCCTCAGGTTTTTATCTGTAAACAAAAAGATTCAATATTTGTTATTTGTTTTTGAATCATACTATTAAATCAGGGAAAATCCATGATAAAGTTTTTTCTTTGCTTTATCTTAAATTCGTTTAATTGCCTAGTCGACTTCCTCTACAGTTGTTTGTCTTGATAACGATCATTTGCTACGACATGATGTATTTTGTTTTCAAACTTGGCGCTCTATTGTAGGCGCAATTGATATTTATACTATTATTCAAAAATATTTGTCACTTGTTGATTAAATGACAAATTAAAAATGTTTCATTGGAGCGTTTTTATTATTAGACTAATTAAATCATGAACAATATAGTTTTTACTTCACTTATTTTTTAATTAAGATAGCTTGAACAATCGTCATAACACTATCTTTATTTAAACAAATTTTAAATCCTGACCAAGCTTATTAGATGGTTTTATTTCATTTTCCATTCAAATTAAATCAAATCAGTTAGTGATACCTTCTTAGAAACCAAATTATATTAATGCATTACTTACTTAAGTTTCCACGGACACACAGGCAACCCTTATATTTCCAGTAGTAACACGTCTTATTTTTCCACCAGACTCCTATGGACATTCGTTCAACAGCACCTGTAAGTAGTTCAATTTCATTATACTCCAAATTAGAAAACAACTCTTAATTTTATACAAAGGATTATATAACAAAGTACCTACATTGTCCCAAAAATTGAAAGTTAGTACATACTCAACCTTCGAATACGAATAAAATAATTTAAAGATTACCCTTACTTCATAAGTTAATAACTTTCTAATACTTTCTATGTTTTTCAATGTTGAAAATCAGAATTCTGGTAATAAAATAGCAATTTACTTACATATTTAGTTAGTACTCTTATATATTTATGGACAATTACATGTTAAATACAGATAACTTCGTAAGACTCAAAAGTCATTTAAAAGGCATAAAACAATTGATTTTCCATGTGATTTTCCTAGGCCATACGACGTTAAGTAACAAAGTGCAATATTAATTATGATTACTTATATACTAAATAAGTAGAAAGCAACTAAGTATAATGGACGATAAATAAAATCTTATAATAATTATCCGCTATGTAATTATGATACTTTCCACCAATAAAGCGTGCCATAAAGAATTTAAATTGACAGTGATACTTTTTTTTTAAATAGGTTAACTGTGAACAAATAAAGTAGAAATCCAAATGTGTGGTCCCGTTGCCATGGGCATTGCCTGTAGTTTGATTAAATTATGTAAATATGTCTCAACATACGTAAATCTGTATCCCTTTCACAAAGTATGTTATTTCTTGTGACTTGTGAATCGAAAAATCGAACTCCAACCCGTAGCCATTGCAATATTTGTCATACTATCGATAACCTTGGTAAGAATAAATCTTAGGAACAGTCTATGTGCCTGTATCTACAACCTAGTATTCTACACATTTGTGGAGATCCCACGGGAACAGTGCGCAGCGCTTGCAACACAACATGCCAACAAAAATGGAGGTCCATTTTTGTTAACATATTTCTTAAATTATTGGAAAATACCCTTCGACACACCATTTCATTTGCAGCAGTCAGCAGGCTCGCTCCCGGCGCGGACGCCGCAGTCACTGGAATTGAGAAAGCATTCGGTTAAATGAAGCGTACTTAAGCATTCAATTAAACTTTGATAATTAATAACTATGTAGAAATTACTAAGGTGTAGTAACCTATGTGTATACCTACGTAAGTAAGTAATTATTTGTTTGAAAATCATATAACACAAGTGCCATAAATCAGAACGGAATCAGGACATTTTACTGATACCAGAATCGTAATAAAACCTGGGTACTTATACGTTCCGAATACCTAGATTAAAATGTGTAAGCATGAGTCAGTCGTTCAGTCAGTGTCTTGCCGGATCTTTCCGTCAGAATCAACTTTCCGATTCCGGCGGTATATCGCATTATGCCTAAGTATTTATATTTGATACCTAATATCTTATGTACATATCAACAAATAAGTAGATAGGTATGTTTAATTACCTTTATGTGCCTACTAGAGTAATATCTAAAGATAAATAGTTTTAAATATTATTTTAATGTATGATGTTCCGTAAGTGCTATATATCCTACTTGTCTATGCAAATACACATTAATTTGAATTACCAGACTTACAAAATTCTAAATTATGGTCTAAGCGAACCGCGCAGCTTTCACCCTTCCATTTAAGAAAAGTGGAGTGTTCATAGAACCAGTTTGTGTCAAGCTTTATTGTATAATTAACTATTACCTAACTAATTAAGTGAATAAGTAATAATAAAATAACTCACCTCATATTCTCAATAAGTTTACTTCATCACCGCAGGGAGGCGTCGGCTGCGGCCGGGAGCCTCTAGCGGCCGCGCCTGGAATTAAAAAAAATATTGTTTTTTAAAAGTCAATAAACTTACTTAACATATTTTTTTCACAGAAGCGCAAACACCTGCTGGCGCCCAACATATTCTTCCTGGAATGATTCTTATAACAGTCAATAATAAAGCACTGGCTTGTGCGTCCGCTAAAATAAAAACCACGATAAATAGCTTTAGTACTTTGCGTCACGGATATTAGATAACAGGGGAATTCTGAACTTCTGTCCAAGGATGGAGATCCAACCTGCGACTCCGCGTGAGTATAAGGAAGGCATAAGAATTACACACAAATTTCACAGAATTACTCATTAAATTAGTGCAAGCTATCTTGATAGTTCTAGATTAGAACAATCCATACGTCTCTCGAAATTTCGACTCTCAAATCTTCTAAAACGGTCCCGCGTATTCCCAACAGGGCATCTGAAAAGTCGTTTGTGACTTTTTTTGGATTAATGTACCTGCAACAGTACTATTAGATCAATAACTTTATATTACTAAGTTAGTACTACTAACCAAACAATCCTTGATTTCGTTCAATAGAAGCTCTCGCCGTCCGCCGTCGCAAGTCCTTCGTGCTGCGGCGCCGCAGACTGAATACACAAAAAATATTTAAGCATAAATTAAAATTTAATTTCCAAATTTAATTTCCAAATCTTAACTGGCGGACAAACAGTTGTTTGTCCGCAGTTAAGATGCAAGGGTCGCGGGTTCACATCCAGCAGCAACACAAATGCGCGTTAAAGATAAGATAAGATCTTAGTTTTGAACCAGTACAATCAGATTTATGTATGATTGTGAATTATTATATGTAAGTACTAGCGGCGGCCCGCGACTCCGTCCGCGTGGAAAAGTAACTTTTTACCCCCCTTTCAACCCCTTACAACCCTTTTCGCTATAAAAAGTAGCCTATGTCCTTTTTCAGGGTCTAGATTATCTGTTTACTAAATTTCATTTAAATCCGTTGAGTAGTTTTGGCGTGAAAGAGTAGCAGACAGACAGAACAGAGTTACTTTCGCATTTATAATATTAGTATGGATATTGCACACATAATGCATTATAAATTATTTATTACACTAGTGACCCACTCTCATTTCGTTTCGAGACCTTACTTAAATAGATGGCGCTAGGAGTCCATTACATTCGGTTGACATAATAAGCCTCGACGTTAATTATGTCTTAAACATCTTTATAACTAGTATACAAGATAGATTGTGTATTAATAGTTATCTTTTTGGATAATTCGTAGATATAGAAATAAGGATTTATTACCTCCCCGGTAGAACAAGCGGCAGGACTGTAGCGGCAGCTGCTGGCGCCAGGAATTATACAGGAACCCTGAAACCGGCAAATTAGTTTAATCACAGGGTAATAAGATACGACTTTAATTAAAGAGCCTCGTTTGTAAGGATTTATGGTCGCGATGGGTAAATGGAGCTCTATGAATTTCTATAACCAAGAACTACCCAAATAAATACACAGGCTGTACCTACCTGTGAACATTTACATGCCTTTAACCACGTGTTCTACCAGCCATTCTGAACAACATATTTTGTTCCATGACTTACGAAAATTCCGCATGAAAAAATTTCATCTTTTATACAAAGTCGATCATGTGACTTGGTCATTTAGTATGGTTTAAATCGCTATGAGGAGTCGAAAAATGATACGTTGATTGTGCAAATTGCCAAGTAGGTGAGGGCACCGGAGATCTAACCTGAGGTAAGAAATGTTGGCACTTGTTACTCCACTGGGGCTTGTGAGTGTCTATGGGCGGCATGAAGTAGCTCCACCAGTGATATGGCTATAATTACACAACTAGGATATCTACAAAAAGTACCTCATGTATTGTATTTCAGGTGTACTTAGGTCGAGTCTGGGCGATCAGTTCGCTCCAGTTTCAGCGCAGCGCAACGTCAAACACGCCCGAAGAGTTAATTCTATAAATCAAAACAATATCAGTTATAATCTAATTAGTTTCTGCCTGCTTTAAAAAAAAGGGGGGGGGGGGGGGGTAGAAAGGGGCAAAAAGTAACGTAATGTTACTCTTCATTCATCCCTTCAACTGTCTTCACTTAAAAATCACGTCAATTCATCGCTCTGTTTTGCCTCGAAAGAAAGACAAACATACGGACAGACAGACACACTTTCCCATTTATAATATCAGTATGGATATTCTAAACTAGTAAATAGTAGTGTACCAGGTCAGTATTAATACTTGATAAATAAATAAATTAATTCTGACCTGATTCCGTACTACCTTAAATCCTTAAGTTCTCTAAACTTAATCTATATAGCCATGTTATGTTTAGTGGTCAAAGAAAATAGCAACATCTACTTACTCGTAGCTTCAATAGGGAGGCCTGGCGTCGACGCCCGGCGGGCGCGGGCCGCGCGGCGAGGCCCGGACACTCGCCGTCAGCATCACGTTTTCTTGTTTCACACCTATCATTAAATAAAAAGCAAAAGTAAAAACGAACACTGGCGCTTATTGTAGTTTTACAATATTAAGACCTTAATAATATTGCGGCAATTGCTTACCATCAGGTGATCCGCCTGCTCGTCTGCTACCTAGTTACATAAAAAATATGTATATATATATAAAAGGCTTACGTTAAAACAAGAACAAATTAAATTATTGATTTGAGTTAGACGTGTTTAAAAACATTATAAAAGTTATTTTAAATCGTATAAACAACTTTAAAATACTTAAATGAATCATTACTATTGTTAATTAAATAAGTAACAACACTTGCATACATTACTTGATCGAATATAGTTCTGATTATTCCTTATTATAATTTAACTTATCTTCTTTAAAAAAAGCATTCAGAGCAATAATATTGGCCAAAAAACCTTACCTTTTAATTATTAATTTGTAGCTACATAAATACCTCATATTCATTCGGTTTCGGTAGTCAAATTAAAATCATTGGGCCTAATATGCATTTCACAATTACTCACAACATAATTTATATTAAGCTCACAATGAATAAACCAATCGTTTTCGAAAATTGATCAGACAGAGTAAGTACTTTTAAATTATTTGACAGAAGAAAAGATGTATTCGCGCCTATTAACTTTTTTTCTTTAGAAAATGGCCATGACATCAAAATGTATACAGCCAACGCCATACTGCCAAAGCCATACAGCCAACGCAAACGCCGTAGACACAAAGGTATATACCAACGTAATGCCAATATTATACTTGTATTGCGTAAAAGCAAAGTAAAATTAAGTATGTAATGAGTTTATTGTTTCAAGAACAAGCGTTATTAAGGTTAGTTTAGGCCTTTGAAAATTTATAGATAACCAATATACCTAAAAATTAATTACTTACATGTTTTAATAGGTTGTTTTGTATGAGAAGTTTTTTTGATTTAAATAACAATATAATTAATTAGTTTTGCTCAAAAAAAGATAGAATTACAATAAAAGAGGTATAAATATTAAAGCCTTTTATTTTTTCCTATGACTCGATTTGTAATAGTTAACATTAAACTAGAATCTTCAAAGCAATAAGTCGGGATCCTACATTTTTCCAATATCTTCCCACGTTCAAGACAAGTATTAATACATCCCGGATCACAAAGCGAGTGCGGTGAGTCATGTCAGAGCACCAATAATGTTATCAATAAAGTATCAAAGCGTGGGCTTTAACGAACAGTCGCGGCCGCGGGAGGCGTCCCGGGGAAATCTGCTTGATTCGATTGCGTTTGCTCTCAGAGCTGAGAGCTGGTGCCAGAGGAGAGGGGGGGAGGGGGCAAACTTAATCAGCGGGCCATCGCGCCGCCGCCTGCAGCACCTCGCCGGGCATTACTCACTCACCTCGCCGACGCATGCACGAGGAACCTGTGTCGCCTCAATACGATTCCAGCTGTGAGTGCACCGCAACTGACAGATACGTCTTAGTATTCTGGTGTTATGGAACTTACCTACGTGTTATGTGTTACAAAACAACATACACACAGTAGCTATTTAACCTGTATAACTATTGGCAATTAACATGGAATGCTCCATATAACAAACATCAAAAATTAGTTTTGATTAATTAAACGGCTCTCACTAATGTTTTAAGGAAGTTTCCATTCGCTGGTTTTATATTTTGACAATCTAATTCCGGAAACTATATATTGAGGATTAATTCACATTAAATAGATTAAGAACGGTTTTCTATAGCGTTCATATTAGGTTCCTATCTGTTGGTGTAAATATGGCTACTATAACATGAATGCGAATACTACTACTATACTAATATCGAGAGTCTGTGCCTATCGTCTGATGGACGGAAACTTTTTTTCTTTTACTCACCATTAGCCACTGCCTGCAGTCTAAAGTTAGCAACTCAGGCAACGTATCCTATACGATTGCCGCGATGTCCATTAATATTGTTAATACCTACTAAAATATCGTTATGACTTAGTGTGTGGTATGTGTCTCTGCCTCGTGAACGCCGTATTGATAACCGAGGTGTCGCGCGGGCGCGGGGGGCGGCGTCGCGATCCCATTCAATACTAAAAGCTTTTATTGAGAGCGCTGACTCTTTGTCCGCGCCCAATTATTGTTCATTCGCTTCTTTTATCTTTATATTGAAAGGCGCAATCTTTCAATTTAAGCCGATCGACGTTTCGGACTTCATCGGGTTCTCTATATATAATCCATAATTTAAGGACAGGCCTAATAAGTATACCTTACCTACCTACTTGTGAGGCCACTAACTAAACACTTCCAAGGCTCGTGAACACTAGACGACCAATGGCGTTAATGCAATGACATGCTTGTTAAATCCTGGATCATGGTCTAACCCGACCCCGTAAATAAGCGGGATTAGGAACGCAAATATAACGAAAATACATAAATGTAGAATGGGGTAAAGGAAAATGAGGTTCAGGAATAAGTCTTCTATACAGGGAGCATCTATGTATAAACATTTATCCACTTGTTTTACCAAACATTTATCCACTTGTTCCACCAACCATTGAGAACAATTTCTTCATCAAGATTTCTTTAAATTTTCCATACAAAATGAATGACCAAGTCACGTGACCCAATTTGTATGTATGAAAAGTTGAATTTTTTTATGCGAATGTCCAAAAGTGATGGAACAAATGTTGATTAGAATAGTTGATAGAGTGGGATGGGTTGACAGGATGTAAGTTCAAAGATAGGTACACCCTGTATATGAAATAATCTTGACATAATTACACCACATCTTCACATCATATCTTACGCTGCCGGCCATTCATCATCTTTCTCTCTCTTGCAGTTCACTCTAATTTGATCTTCAATCACTCTTACACTTTCCTTACCACGTACCTGCGATCACTTATCTCACATAAATACACCAAGGGGCTCTAAAATTATTTCACATTTTATAATGTACACACAATCATTGACTTAAGATAAGGTTAAGATTTCGTAATGAATAGACTTTAATTTACTAAAAGGCAACTAACAAGTAACAGCTAATTGAAACATGTGCCAATTTCAATGTTGCTTGATGATAGGTATAGAGGTACTTCTTGATAACCTACAACTCGTTCGTCCTAAACATTTGCAACTAAATACCTACTTACTTACTGAGATTGTTCAGGAATACGGCATGTTGACGATGAATACGATGATGGACCTATATTACCTAGATAATGTTACAATATTTTCACCTAGTATCCTTGCGAGTGATGGGCCCCAAAAGACAAAGAGCCGTGAGATGCTTTGCGCGCGTGTTGCTAAGTTGCCGTAATGTAAGTGTCTGGATCACCATTTATAGATAGATCTTTCAAATAATACGTTTTAATACGTCAGAAATCGTACACCGCTATTTACTTTTTATTGTATTAACTTATCATAAAACAAATAAATAAACTTTTAATTTCATAAATTAATGGTACGAAACCCTTTGTAAGAGAGTCCGACTCACTTAGGCGATATTTTTATTCCAAATTAAATAGTTGACTTTTCTCCAATAAATAAATGAGAACAAACTGTTGATCTAGGTATTTATCAAGTGCCCGGAGATGACCGGGCGGGGCGCACCCGGCGAGCGCCGGGCGTCGGCAAACACAACTTAGCCCGTTTACCTTTATCAGTTATGCATTAACCGTGACGTCACACGTGTGTGCACGCAACTTTGCGCATATGTTATCGAGGGTTCCGTAATTATTAGTTATTTGATTGATTACTATGGACTAACTTGAGGGTATGGGGCAAGTCTCTTAAACTGACATGTATTTTTTTATTTAGGTTTGTTGATGCTCCACATGTACCTAAACAAGATTGCTTATGTGTCAAATTTTCAAGAAAATGTACCGTAGAAAATTAGAGTAGTGGTGTGATAAGTTCTACAATAAAAATATATGAATGTTAGTAGTCACTTCATACATTATGTGAATGCAACTCAATCAAAATATTAGATTCTATTAGAATCGACTTCGACTGCTGTGCTGGCATCGTAGCAGGCTCCGTGGCAGCATATGCTGAGTAAGGACCTTGGTTGACCTCACTTCTATTATATTAATTATTTCTATGTACCTATAAGTGAATTGTTTTAATAAACAATAACATCTATGGAGGGAAATGAAGTTCATATATTTGAATGGAGATGCAAGTCGGAGGCTCATCCATGGAGCACTAAGTAGGCGCCACCGCTCACGCCCTCTTCATTAGAGAGCTGAGCACGTACGCCATTATCACTGTCGCGCCGTGTCCGCGACTGCTCCGCGCTGTAGCCAAGCTCGAGCGATCGGCAACGCGGTGTTTGCCCTTTGCCCACCGCCGGAGGAAGCGGGGGAAGTACTCCATAGATTAGTAGTCAATTCAGAGATGAGTTAAGCCTCGGTGTTAAATCATGAGGAATCACTGGCTGCTGTACACTAATGCAATCCTGACAGATTACAGGCAATTCCGTACCCACGCCATGACGAAAATATGAAAGCGCGAGAGAAAAACATAAAATGTAGAGATGTGTATGTGTGTGTAGTGTATAATGTGTGTTGTATTTTATTTATACAGAATAGGCTAACTTAAGAAACGAATTTGTGTAATTTAACATTTGAACGTGTTAACTACACTTTATTATTATTTACTGCATAAATGCAAATAACGACGTCATCAATGGCACATAACCTTTTTTGTCATTGTTTTTTTAAGTCAAGTGAGATCGAATAAGCAAAGGTACGGCAGTTGATAATAATGAAAGTCATTGGTTTTTTAGAATATCTCAAAGTTAGCTTATTTTTTATTTTCAAAAATGTGTAAAACAAACACAAAGCCTTTACGACCAGTTTTACATTTATTAAATTATAGAATAATTATTAAGTAAATAAATTACCTATGTCAATCGATACAAATAATGTCAGAGATAAATCATGCACAAGATGCAAATGAATATTGAAAGGAGTTATTGCTTACGCTCAAAGAATTGGAAGTATTCCTCTTTTGAGTAAAAGAATTGCTGCACTAACCAATATTTAATACTAGCGGCCGCCCGCGACTTCGTACGCGTGGAGTTAATTATTGACACTTACCGTCATATTTTGGACAATCCACACAATATTTTGTTTATAAATTGTAGCCTATGTGTTATTCTGATGTATAAGCTATATTTTGGTAAAGTTTCATTCAAATCCATTCAGTAGTTTTTACGTGAAAGAGTAACAAACATCTATACATCCATACTTACAAACTTTCGCCTTTATAATAGTAGTAGGATTTTTTTAAATAGTTTCAATGGTAGTTCCTTCACGGCATTATCTCAATAATAATTATTTATCAAACGAATGTTTGTCCAGGGTCTTCATCGAATCCCACGATCTTTGGTATATGAGGCAGAGTCACTACCAAATGCGCCAATCGAGCCCGAAACTCGAAATTTCGAGATTACAATCTTATGTAGAAAAAAAGGTCTGTGCTATCATTAACAAAAACACTTTAGTACACTCGTATTTTTATCAGTTGTAAACAACTGATAACCAGGTCATGGATTCACAACCGTTGAATTAAAAACAGGTCCCATGATTTAATAAAATAAAATTAAAACTATCCCCCAATCGCCTGCGATTTAATTGATACGGCCTTTACTTTTCATTGGACAGGTATTAACCCATGTCACCGTAAAAGAGACAGAACCGTAAGTTGATCAGGTAAAAGACGGCGCAAAATTTTATTTTCGAAAATAGTTTTGGTTAGGTTACAATTGGGAAAACCACAGCGCGCCAGCCGATGTAGGGTCATCAGTTCTAGCCCAAAATAGGTATTCTCGAAACATAAACCTAACGCCATTTACCTAAATACATTATTAATGCAAACATCAAATTCCAAGGAGATGGATCCATTTACGGTTCGAATTAGTTTACAGTGACACCTATGAACTCTTCAAGCTCGGATTGAGATTCTGCCTCTTTAATTCTAGATCGGAACATAACGATGAGGAGTACAAGGTAAGACGGGCCGGCGACATCAATGAAGCGGTAAGGACTATTCATCAGAGAGTAAGGCCTGAGCTGGATGCTGCTGGGAGTTATTTGACATGTGACGTATCGGACCTACATCGATTCAGATATGATTTATTAATACTCATTGTATGTACGGGCAGTTGAGGTTGCAACAGCTGCGTTAACAAAACTATTTATCTACGAAAAACAGTAACTTATCATTAAATATGCTGAGCTCTCAACCCTCGGTCTCAAAATGAATGGGCTATCATTTGAGACCGAGGGTTGAGGGTGTTCTACCTATACACCTACCAACTATGATCTACTACGTTAGTACTGGGTGTAGTAAAAAAATTTTTGTAAAGCAGAGTAAGACTCTGCTTTACTAAAAATATTCATACTAACAGTTGAAAGAAGCACTTATTTGTGTCCCCTAAAATCATAGAATATAGCAGTTTTTTATGAAATTGGGGACAGCTGACTGTTCACCTAATGTTAAACTGTTGCCGCTGGTTATGAACACCTGCAACACCGGGGGAGCACCGATATAAAAGGAAGTCACATGCGTCTGGATTATAGTTTGTTTTCTATCTAGCGTATTGAGCATAGGTACTCAAGGTGCATCGAGAATTTTGGTGCATGTTTACTCAACTCAACAGTGCAAAGCATATAAAACTAAATACGACGAGACAGCCCACAACAAACAGCAACCACACTTAAGTACTTACCGAGGGCATATTGAGCTAGTAGTCGTGTTAAGCCCGAGTCAAACAACACACTAATTACAGAGATTGGATAGATAGATAGCGGAACGTCTATTACTCTGCACTATTCGTAAGTCTGAGTTTGTCGAAAGCATTTTAATCAGAATTGCATTATGAATTATTAACAAGGGAGTTTCACTGATGAAAGCATCTTGGTGACAGAGATGTCTCACTTCGTGGCGCGGGGTGCCCCCACGGCGGCCCAGCTGTACCTGGACACAGTGCTGGCGGCGGCGGCGGCGGAGCGCGCGGCGCGCGGCGGCGCCGGCGGCGTCGACCAGCTCTCCCTGGGGCAGGTCCTACACTACTGCCTGAAAACATACCCTCAAGATGTCTTTATGGTAAGTCGATTTCTGTATTGTAAAAATGTATCAGTTGTATGAATAATTATTCTTAGGAATATTTAAAAAGTGTTTTCTATCTGAAGATCAAACGCATTAAATAACATGTACCTATAGCACCTATATCTGCAATGCTGCAATGGCATGAAAAAGAAAATGTGATTAATGCCAAGCAGTAGGTATCTTTGAGTACATTAGGTGATCAGATTTTTCTTTGTGATAGGTGGCAGACGGGCAGACAGATCAGCTCATGGTAAGCGATTGCCGCCGCCGCAGCACCTGCGGAGTGCTCTGCTAACCGTTTAATACCCTTTCTCCGGTCCACCCTGAGGGGGCCACGGGTGTGACTTCCTGTACACGGCCTACACTCGTGGAACTTCCTGCCCCAACGGCCGTCAGTTGTCCCCGCTGTTGTACCTTGCTTTGCCCATTGCCACTTGAGCCACGCAATGCTTTTTGACTATATTCTGCGATCTTAAATTTCCTGTGTCTGCCAGATCAGTGTTGCTCACTAAGTAATATTGAATATTTTTATCGTATTCGTAGAATACGTAGCAACATATCATAGGTGTTAGTGAGCGATCGAGTACTTTGTGCCTTAAAAAAGGAGTAGGTTTCCTTTTTGTATCGTCACAAGATTACTTAAACTCTTCTGTCTGTCAGACCAATGGAGCCACAGGCGTACGAACTACGAACCAGCAGCTCCTGGAGATGGCGGTCCCGCTGGCGCGCGCGCTGGCGGCGGCGGCGCTGGCCGGGCAGACCGTCGTGGTGGCGGCGCGCGACCACGAGCGCACTGTGGCTCTGTATCTTGCATGCATCTTCGCCGGAGTCGTCGCCTTCATTGCCGACCCAGTGTACACTAAACGTGAGTGTCCTATAACTCAAGGAAGGAATTGATCTGACGTTCATCGGGGCGGGAAGGTTATATAATGGAGAGCGTGTAGTGTACCGGGAGACGTAGCTATGGTAAATCCCACAAGGCACCCCAAGATTGCGAAAATTCCTTAAAAGCGGGCGGTACAGGACTAATCAATTTCGGAATAACAAAGCACTCTAAATATATCGAGACGAAAATACTTCGAAAGTTACCCGGTATTCCCGTTAACATACACAGAATTAGTAGAGTCATTAATTACTATCATTATTGTTGGGTAAGTACCTAGGCAATTGTACTAGAAGCGTTTTAACAAGCAAGTGACAGAGATTCTCTATGGAATGTAACTTGAATTTATTTATACCGCAATAGAATAAGATTGTGAATAAGGTCACGCATATTATGCGTGACCTTATTACCAATCTTATTATGCGTGTATCTTAGGCTGTAAATGCTGTAATAATAACGACATGATTAGTTGACGCTATGTCCTGATAAGATAAGATTGTATGTCTGTATCGTCTGTGAAAGCGATGGAGGAAGATACAATATCAGTTCTTAAAAACTTGAAAACTAACTTACCTACTAATAATTAATCTCACTCACTCACGTCACGTCACTTTCCATCAGGTGCGTATGTGGTCAAGTGTTGGCCTATAATCGAATAAAACAAAAACCTATTATGGTGGCATCTAAAAAGAATTGACAAATATAAATATCTTGGATCTTGGTTAACCGAGACATGGGAAGATGAATTATAAATCCGTTTCCAAATAGAAATAGCCCGCGCAGCCTCCATAAAAATGAAAAGAGTGCTGTGCAGTAGAGAGATTTCCATTAATCTATGAACAACAACACAATGCTATAGGTTCTATTTTTTGCGGAGCCCTTTGGTCTGTTTCTTGTATGGACAAACATTCGGGTGTCATACACATGTTGAGTTACGGAATGGGAATCGAACCCACGATTATTGGCGTAAAAGGCAGGGTCACTACCAAGTGCGCCATCTACAGATACAACAGTGTAACGATAAGATTGATCTCATCATTCTTGCCTCCGTTGTCTTATCTGTTAGGTGAGGCTATATTTCATAGAGCACCTCGATCTATCGGATCATTTGTACTTCTTTTGTCCTAGGCCATTATCCTGGCTCCAGTGGCGACTTGGCGATATAATTATCCTTATCCTAGAGTGTCTCTGACCCTACAGTTGAGCTGGAGTACTTCATAGATCTGGTGGAGCCCCGCATGATTTTCTGCGACGGCGCGACGCAGGCGACGGTGGCGGCTGCGGCGCGCGGCGCGGCCCGCGTCGTGGCGATGCACACCGACCAGCTACTGGACTTCTCAGAGGGCCACAGCGG
Source organism: Cnaphalocrocis medinalis (assembly GCA_014851415.1). Classification (NCBI taxonomy): domain Eukaryota; kingdom Metazoa; phylum Arthropoda; class Insecta; order Lepidoptera; family Crambidae; genus Cnaphalocrocis; species Cnaphalocrocis medinalis. Next base: position 5,577,881 of record CM026295.1, read on the forward strand.
TGATATTGCTGACTTTAAGTTCGTTTTATTTATTCCGTCTCTCAATGAACTAAGATATAGAACAGTGATTTCAGCGCTGACAGATAAATATTGAGTCAAAACTTCAATGCAGTAACAATACCTAAATGACGCCATCAGCATCGGGCAGGGTTGAGCAATTGATGGTACATACAGAAAAAAGAACATGTAGCTGTTTAGCGCATGTATAACCACCCGTAGCATTTCCAGAGTTTTCCGGTCGGCATCTCCCAAATGAGTCGTTGTTGCAGAGTGCCCGACGCGGACCCGCGCGGGACGGTGCTGCTGCTGCCGACGAGCGGGTCGACTGGGCTGCCGAAGGCGGTCTGCTGCCACGGACTCGGCGTGCTCGCACAGATGCCTGTTCCGTGGTTTGTTGTAATACTATTTACATTATGAACGAGTAATAGCAAGACTATACCATAAACAAACTTTCAGAAATTCGGGGGGCACGGCAGTGCCCCCACCAAGTCGAGCCAAAAAGCGGCACGGCCGTACCATCCTTTTCTCGAAGCAATTCAGGCCATTTTCATTTTAAGTAACCATGCAGGCATTGTAAAGACACGGTATATTTCAAATTTCAATCAATTTGAACCAGAATTGTTAGAATTATAAGGGGCAAAGTTTCTTAATTTTGTTACTCACTGACTCACTGACTCACCGAACATCAAAATTCTTAGGCACTTCTAGCAGACCTAAAACCTTCAAATTTGGAACATAAGTAGTGTTTGGTGTATGAATTAAGAAAAAACTAAAATATTTTTAAATTTTGATCCAGTTTGCTAGATATATGAACTTCAAAATAACTATGTAATCCTATATAAATATCATACCGATATGTAGGATTACCACGTTATATTTGCAGTTCAATAGATGTTAAGAATTTTCTACAAAAACGAATGAGATCCCATCAAAAACAAAACTTGTAAAAAAAAACAAGTCTCGCAACTACCGTAAAAAGTGGTGAGATCCATGTTTTGCGAAGTCGGTTATTCATTTATTGACTTTGCAATCACATTAAACAACCGAATCCATTAATGCATTACTTGTGAGATATATTGTGTTTTAATGTGATTGCCAAGTCAATAAATGAAAAACCGACTTAGCAAAACATGGATCTCACCACTTTTTACGGTAGTTGCGAGACTTGGTTTTTTTGAGAATTGTTTTTGATGTGATAAGTTTTTTCCTACCAAAGAAATTTGATGATTATTTTTCTGATCCATGGTTTGTGCGGTAAAATACATTGAGTTTCAGAAATTAATAAACAATCCTACTACTATTATAAAGGCGAAAGTTTGTATGGATGTATGGATGTTTGTTACTCTTTCACGTAAAAACTACTGAATGGATTGGAATGAAACTTTACCACAATATAGCTTATACATCAGAATAACACATAGGCTACAATTTATAAAAATATATTGTGTGGATTGTCCAAAATATGACGGTAAGTGTCAATAATTAACTCCGCGCGTACGAAGTCGCGGGCGGCCGCTAGTAATGAATCAAACCGTTTATATCAGACATACTAGTCTTCACTTCGCACTCTGATCTTGACCAGTTGCTGTACTGAGCTGCGGGAGGTGTAGTGGGTATGCTTCTGGGCAGCTTGTGGTCAGAAGAAGATGTCATTATTGCATTCCTACTCATTGGCAATGGCAGCATAAGCGGCTTTGAACGCGTTATCTTTTGTCATCATTCCTATCGCTATAACGCCGTGAACCAAGACTCTTAGTAAATTGAACATCTCTAAAATGTTTGTCATTTAGGATGCACCACAGCCGGTTCCCGCGGCCGACGGAGCGCGTGATGCTGCTGACCACGCCGCAGTGGGCGACATTCACCATAATGGTCACGGCCTGCTGCGCCTTCCGCGTCGAGCTGCTGATGTCGCCGGAGCTGTCGACCGTCCAACATGTGCTTCACATGATGGAGGCTTACCGAGTTAGTATTAACTATCACAGATGCGACGTAAGGCGTGGGCGACGTGGACCACCGCCTACGGCTTCGCGGTCAAAGATCCTCGCGTCTCAATAAAATTATGCATTGCATATACTTCAAAAAAGATAAAAAATAAAAATCGCACAGGGAAACAGGTTACCATAGAAAAGGGCCTCGCAAAGTCTTGCCCATATCAAAATTAGATCTTGCCCCGCCACTGACTATCACTTTCAATCTGTAAACTATAAAAAGTTTCTCCAATATTGTGCTGTATGTATCTGTAGCACCCGTTTCAACCATTTCGCTCATTCCCAAAAGCAGTGTACAGATTTAACTTTTTGTTATTCAAATAATAGTTTTGTTTGTTAGGTTGTCACAGTGCAAAATGTATAATGTAACCTGTGTCAACAACTTTATTTTTAAACATTTGCAGCCAACTTGGACATTCTTTGCCCCCACGTTTGCTAAGGAGCTGGTCATGGCGGACGCGCGCTACTTCTCCTCGCTGCGGACCGTGGTGACGCTGGGCTCGCCTGCCACGCCTGAAGTGTTTGCTGCGCTCAAGGTACCCAACAAATATTTTTTGTTTGGGTTATATCATTTTTCTTTAAATTATCCCTTAAAAAATCTTGACTCTTGTTGAAAGACACTATTACGACAAAGAAATAAGATAGCCTGAGTTGCGACCTTTACGCAATTAGCATCGTTATTGTCTTTGAATCACTGCTTAGTGCTTATGCTTTCTTCTTCCATAAATTAATATACCTGTTACGTGCGCAGGAGAAGATGCCGGCGGGCAGTCACGTGAGCGACGGGTTCGGCATCTCCGAGCTGCAGAGCTTCATCACGTTCACCCACCCTGCCGCGCAACGCCAGTGCTCCGGGCCCGTCGCTAACATAATGCATTATAAGGTAACACTAGGCTAACTGCGACATATCAAAAACGTGAAACACAAAACCCCGTATAGATCAAACAACACACGGCGATAAACTTTCACTTTATTGCAGAAACAGCTATTGTATAACACATATCTATAACCTACCTATTCTTTGAGGTAATTTTACGATAACCCTGATTTAAGCCCATAATACTCTAGTATCAAGTCAGGTTATGATCCTAATGAATTGATGAATCAGGCCAGTTCCATTCCTACATACTCCAGAAACGAGTTAATGGTGTGATCGTACTAAAGTTTAACCGTGATCATCACATCACTTTCCAAGCATAGACAGGGTTGAATTTATTTGAGGACACTCGAGACCCATAGACACATTAGAAATAAGCCAGATTCCAGATTTGGTTATCTGGTTAAAAATATAAAGATTGCATTAGCACTTATACGGCTCTCTGAACCAGCATTTTGTCTTTAGCTCGTCAAAGAAGATGGAACAGAAGCAGCTACTGATGAACCAGGAGAATTGTACGTCAAGGGAGTCAGTCTCATTTATGTGAGTATATCTAGTCGTTAGTGGATTAATCGATATTCGTTTGCTAAAATCTATTTGGAACAATAAAATTTCACTGGCGTGGCTATAAAAAATAGGAAGCAAAGTAAAGTCAGGTAATCCGAAGCAAGAGCCAAAACCAAAACGTTTTTTTGTAGAGCGTGCCATTCACAAAGAAAGAAGTAGATACATATAGATAAAGGAAAACGCTTGTTATTGTATGACCTGAACTATAGAAACGATTGAAATCTCAAAGGAAAAGCATCATCAACTAGCGTTATAATTATGTATTAAAATGATATTTAATTATAGGTATATTACGTCATAATGATATATTATACAACTGTTTACATATATATTCATATATATAATATAATATGAATTAAACCGCCATGGATCTTTCTACCTCGCCTTACGGTTGACTAGAAGAGGATGCAGTTTAGCATGATGTCCTCCAATTGTACCTTTTTTTACTTGTGCAGTAAATAATAAATAAATATAACCTTCATCAGGGCTACTATAAGAACGAAGCTGCGCTGGCGTCGTGCCTCGAGGACGGGTGGTTCCGCACCGGCGACGAGTTCACGCAGGACGCCGCGGGCACGCTGTACTACCGCCGCCGCACCAAGTTCAGCTTCAAATACAACAACCAACAGGCAAGTTCAAAATGAGGTTGAGGTAAATGCTACTACTGTTGCTATTTTTTATACAATATCTGTGGCAAACAACTGTGCTGCTCACCTAATAGTAAACAACTACCTCAGCCTATGGACACCTGAAACTCCAGAGGACTTGCATATATAGCGGTACTAATAATATGCACGTAGATTTATAAAATTCACAAATGCGTGTTCGGCTGCTAACTTAAGATCTACCGCCAAAAAGGAACATGTCCTAATCAGCTAAGCTATATCTGATCATTATTCTATCTACACCCTAAGATTCCTTCTATTGAAATAGTCTAATAAAAAAAATCTCATTATACAGCATTTGATTATTCTACGGGTACTCAAACTCCTGAATCACTTCAAAGGAGAATTTCGACACCCCTGAACTAACCTAATTCCTTACAATATCATCATCAGCCTGTTGCAGTCCACTACTGGACATAGGCCTCTCCAAATGCTCGCTTCTTTGATCAATCTTCGGATCCAGCTTCAGCCAGCCCTCTTGCGCAGATCTTCACAATATAAATGATTTTTATTTCCTATCACCCAGATCAGCCCCGAAGAGGTGGAGTGTCTCATCGAAAGCATCCCATACGTGAAGGAGTGCGTGGTGTGCGACAGCGAGCGCGGGCCCGTCGCCGGCGTCGTGCTGCACGCGGGCGCGCCTGCCGACAGCCACGCGCGGCAGGCCATACACCATGCCGTGGAAGGTGATGCCTTAAGCCCCTCCAAGAGACGAGCATAGTTCATCCTCAAGGCTTGCAAGGCATCAGCGAATCCTCTCATCCGAAGATGTTCTTGCGCGAGAGCGATCACTTATCGTCAGGTTACCCATCTCGTTTTTCACCTCCAGGTAAAATTTACTCACCGTTAAAGATTCTGGTGATATCTGCACAGTTTCACACACATGTTGTATGGCTCCGTCGCAAACTGGGTAGCAGCTACAGTGATCGATTACACCATCTCCCTCCAGCCTTTGGATGACTCTTCACTCTGTCACTCTCTCTTATCTCTTGTATTTCACTCTTACACTTCTTATTTACTCGCATCGCACGTACATATAGCCACTGTAGCTGGTGTTTTCCTGCTTCATAGAAATATTTCAACCAAATGTATTGGCTGCAATAGGTTGCCTGAAATATTAAGGTTCATAAGGTAAATATTAAGGTTTCGGTTTGAGTCGGTGTCCCTACCACTCTCTGAATCCCACGATCGCTTTTATAATTTCACTGATTATTGCATTGAGCTGAAGGTGTCAGTATGATATCTGTATGTTGTTAAAATAATATTTTTGAATGAAATACGGATACTGATGTTTTTTTAATTATTTGCAGCGTCGTTAAGTGACCATAAGCGGCTACGCGGCGGCGTCGCCATAGTGACGTCACTCCCACACACCAACAACGGCAAGCTGCAGCGCCACCAGTGCCGAGAGACGCTGCACCAGCTCATGCGGGACGGGCTCTGCCAGTGACGTCACTCCGCACGCTGAGCTGCAGTTCTTCAGTAGCCAGCAGATGTTTTACCAGCTGACTACAGGCCGCCAGCAGTTAGTTTTGCCCGCATTAAAAGGTTTTGTGTGCAGTGCTTATGCTACAGGCAATGTTCCATAGAATAGGTTAGGGCTATATAGAAAAAACTAGCGCCGCCAACCTATTTACACAGATGGTGGCGAAAATATGTAATTTAAAATATGTGAATTGGATGTTCAAGATGCAATACAATATATATTAAACACGCGACAAGTAACAATAATGTTAATTTTTCTTTTTCATAAAGAAAAAAATGATTTGCCATATTGTGTCAATAAAACGTTTTTCAAGAAAAATGTTGTTGAGAATTTCATGTCTTTTTCAAATTGAAATAACTACTATATTAAATTTAAATTTCAAAGTTTTATCACGGAGACAAATTACAGAATTGGACAAAAGTTTGGTCCATCTTTATTTATTTATTATTGTCTAAAATATACAGATTTCCTCACTGATTCACTGACTCACTTCTACACTGACACACTGATGATCGTCAAATGTTTAGCTACTTCCTGAACTTACTACTTACTAGTAGTAGTAAATTTTTAGTAGTAGTAATACATTTTTACTGATATTTAGAATTAATGAAGTTCGTCGGTAGAGTTTGGCCGTGTAGATGCCGAAGCTTAGCTCGACATGAGATCATATATCTTTTTCACAGGGCGAACCTTATGTGGGATGTCTGAGCAACATTTACATGAAATGTTTTTGGTGGGATTATTAGTTATTTGATTGATTACTATGGACTAACTTAAGGGTATGGGGCAAGTCTCTTAAACTGTCATGTATTTTTTTAATTTAGGTTTGCTGATGCTCCACATGTACCCAAACATGACTGCTTATGAGTAGGGTGATCTTATCTAACTAGTCTTCAAGATATTGCTGTACCTGTAAAAATGGACGTGTTGACAGTTGACGAAGTGTAGTGGTGTGATAAGTTCTATGATAAAAAGACATGATAATGTTAGTAGTTACTTCATATAATGATAACATAACCATATTCCTCTAGACGAATTTCTTATTTTTGAAAACTGTTTATAACTGACCAATGTCCATTTACCAGAAACTGTCGTGCAAATTGCAACATGTGGCAACAAATCCTCTATTAATCTATTGAAAAAGCATAGCTGCACTAACTAATCTTTAATTCTTTTGTTAATCAGTTTCAATGGTAGTTCCTTCGGACCTTCACGTCATTATCTAAATAAAAAATTATTCATCAAACGAATGTTTGTCTAGGATCCCCATTGGTCCCACAACCTTTGGCGTATGAGGCACGGTCACTACCAAAAGCGCCAATCGAGCCCGTCAAACTCGAAATGTCGAGATTACAATATCAAAATAAGTCTGTGTCGTTGACAAAAACGCGATAATAAACCCACATTTTTATCAGTTGTAATAAACTGATAACCAAGTCATGGATTCACAACCATTTAATAAAAAACAGGTCCCATTTCATGATTTTATAAAATTAAACTAAAACTATCCCTAATCGCCTGCGTGCGATCTAACTGATATGTATGGCGTTTGCTTTTTATTAGACAGGCATTAGCCCACGTCACCGTAAAAGAGCCAGAACCGTAAGTTGATCAGGTAAAAGACGATTTTATTTTCGAAAATAGTTTTGGTTAGGGTAAAACTGCGTAATCCACAGCGCGCCAGGCCGATGGGGGATCAGCCCAATCCAGGTAATTTTCGAAATATAAACCTAAAACCGTTTAAATAAGTTAATGATATTATTAGTTTGTTAATTTGTGAAAGTAAATTGATCCACTTGCGATCCGTGTGTACCTATGAACTCTTCAAGCTCGGATTGAGGTTTTGCCTCTTTAAATCTAGATCAGAACATAACGATGAGGTGTAAAAGGTTAGACGGGCCGACGACATCAGAAACAGAAATCATTTATTTGCTTATGAGCATATATCATACAGACAGCTAAGGAGTGGAACTCCCTGCCGAGGTCCGTTTTTCTCGACCACTATTACCTGGATATCATTAACGGAAGAATGAACAGGCATCTTCTATTGCCTAGAACGCGTGTCATCCTTGACCTCATCGTCACTTTCCATCAGGTGCGATTATGGTCAAGCGTTGGCCTAGATTCTAATAAAAAAAAGGTTTAACATGAGATGACTTATGATATACGACTGATCAACTAAAGTTGAACTGTTACCGTTGGTTATGAACACCTGTAATACCAAGGGAGCATCGATATAAAACGAAGTCATAAATGTGTATAAATGTTATCGTTCGGTTTCTATCTAGCGTTTTGAGTTGAGCACCTATGCTCAAGGTGCATTGAGGATTTTTCGTGTTTTTTCACTTCAACCAAACTAAGACAGTGCACAGCATATAAAATTAAACAAGAGAGCCCATAGCAAATAGCAACCACACTTAAGTATTTACCAAGGGCGCATTGCGCTAGTAGTTAGTTAACACATTAATTACATAATTATGAGTTTGTCGAAAGGATTTTATTCAGACTTGAATAGACAGAATTATTAACTTGAGAGTTTATTGGAGTGGAGTCATTACTGCATCACGCATAGCACATCACTATTTCAGCGCTACACCATAAGCAACCACAAGTAAGTATCTACAACATATTTGCCCAAGATCGGTACAATAGACCGGGACAGACACACGCGCTCTATAACTAGCTTAGCTATACTCTAAGAGTGGAGCTAAACCCATTAAATTATGCATGCGCCATAGCATTCACACTTGACAAAGCGTCTTGGTGACAGAGATGTCTCACTTCGTGGCGCGGGGTGCCCCCACGGCGGCCCAGCTGTACCTGGACACAGTGCTGGCGGCGGCGGCGGCGGAGCGCGCGGCGCGCGGCGGCGCCGGCGGCGTCGACCAGCTCTCCCTGGGGCAGGTCCTACACTACTGCCTGAAAACATACCCTCAAGATGTCTTTATGGTAAGTCGATTCCTGTACTGTAAAAATATATCAGCTGTATAGATGAATAATCATTCTTAGGAATATTTAAAAAGTGTTTTCTATCTGGAGATCAGACACATTAAATAACATGACGTACCTATAACTGCAATATGGCATGAAAAAGAAAATGTGATTATTGCCAATAATAATAATATTTCACTACATCACATACAATCAGTAGGTATCTTTGAGTACAATAGGTTATCAGATTTTTTTAAGTGATAGGTGGCAGACGGGCAGACAGATCAGCTCATGGTAAGCGATTGCCGCCGCCGCAGCACCTGCGGAGTGCTCTGCCAACCGTTTAATCCCCTTTCATCCGGTCCACCCTGAGGGGGCCACGGGTGTGACTTCCTGTACACGGCCTACACTCGTGGAACTTCCTGCCCCAACGGCCGTCAGTTGTCCCCGCTGTTGTACCTTGCTTTGCCCATTGCCACTTGAGCCACGCAATGCTTTTTGACTATATTCTGCGACCTTAAATTTCCTGTGCCTGCCAGCTCAGTGTTGCCCACTAAGTAATCCTACTACTATTATATAGGCGAAAGTTTGTAAGTATGGATGTATGGATGTTGGTTACCCTTTCACGTAAAAACTACTGAATGGATTTGAATGAAACTTTATCACAATATAGCTTATACATCAGAATAACACATAGGCTACAATTTTTGAGGTTTATAATGTGAGGTCGTAAAACCTAAAATCCACGCAAACGAAGTTGCGGGCAAAAGCTAGTATTGAATATTTTTATCGTATTCGTAGAATACGTAGCAACATACCATAGGTGTTAGTGAGCGATCGAGTACTTTGTGCCTTAAAAAGGAGTAGAATTCCTTTTTGTATCGTCACAAGATTACTTAAACTCTTCTGTCTTCCAGACCAATGGAGCCACAGGCGTACGAACTACGAACCAGCAGCTCCTGGAGATGGCGGTCCCGCTGGCGCGCGCGCTGGCGGCGGCGGCGCTGGCCGGGCAGACCGTCGTGGTGGCGGCGCGCGACCACGAGCGCACTGTGGCTCTGTATCTTGCATGCATCTTCGCCGGAGTCGTCGCCTTCATGGCCGACCCAGTGTACACTAAACGTGAGTTTCCTATAACTCAAAGAAGGAATTGATCTGACGTGTCGGGGGTTATCGGGCCGGGAAGGTTATCTAATGGAGAGCGTGTAGTGGTACACTATACTGGAGACGTAGCTAAGGTAAGTCCCAGTCAAGGCGGCCCGATGGCTTAGTAAAAATTGCGAAAATTCCTTGAAAGCGGGCAGTATAGGACTAATCAATTTCGAAATAAATAAATATATCGAAACGAAAGTACTTAGAAAGTTACCCAGTATTCCCGTTGCCACTATAATAATTATGCACAGTACCTAATTGTCCTAGAAGCGTTTAAACTAGCAAGTGACAGAGATTCTCTATGGAATGTACTTGAATTTATTTATACCACAATAGAACAAGATTGTGAATAAAGTCACGCATATTATTCGTGACCTTAATTATCTTAGGTCGTAATAACTACATGATTTGTTTTGACGATATGTACAGATAAGATTGTAAGTCTGTATTGTCTGTGAAACTGATGGAGGAAGATACAATATCAGATCCTAAAAACTTGAAAAATACCTTACTAACAAAATTAATCTCACTCACTCACTTCACCAGGTCACGTCACTTTCCATCAGGTGCGTATGTGGTCAAGCGTTGGCCTATAGTTTAATAAAAAAAATCCTACTATGTTGGCATCTAGTAAGAGTTGACAAATATAAATATTTTGAATCTTGGTACGGATTTCTGTTTAATTTTCCCATGTATCGGACTTGTGAAAATTAAACAGAAATCCGTTTCTGAATAGAAATAGCCCGCGCAGCCTTCATAAAAATGAAAAGAGTGCCGTACAGTAGAGAGCTCTCCATTAAACTACGAACACGGATTCTTACATGTTTTTTCTGGCCTCTCGTCTTGTATGGTTGCGATGCGTGGACCTTGAAAGAGAACCACCGAAAAAAACTGGATGCATTCAAGATTCGAATCACCAACGTTGAGGCTCTGAAACGCATGGGAAAGAAAGTTGAGCTTGTACGGACCATTAAAATAAGAACAATTGCATACCTTGGTCACATCTTAAGGAATTTACAATACCACCTTCTTCAGACTATCATGATGGGAAAGATTGCTGGGAAACGTAAAATTGGATGGCGAAAACATTGGACTGGCATCAAATCCGCCGAACAACTTTTTAGGCTTGCCATGGATACTCGTAAGCCACGACCCGAGAGCTGATGGCCAATCTTTCAGTAATAAAGGGGCACTTCAAGAAGATTGTGGCAATGGCAACTATTATATAACGTAGTTGGGTAAAAAGAAAACCAAAAAAATGCCATAGCTTTGTGGATAAGATCGTGCGCCTTTCAAAACCGGATATCGTAGGCAGGTCTCTATCCTAGAGTGTCTCTATGTCTCTCGGAAAAAAACCTGAAGTATCATTAACTGCTTTTAAAGGCATACTCTTTCCCTACAGTTGAGCTGGAGTACTTCATAGAACTGGTGGAGCCCCGCATGATTTTCTGCGACGGCGCGACGCAGGCGACGGTGGCGGCTGCGGCGCGCGGCGCGGCCCGCGTCGTGGCGATGCACACCGACCAGCTACTGGACTTCTCAGAGGGCCACAGCGGTGATATTGCTGACTTTAGGTTCGTTTTACTGTTTACGTCTCTCTAATACCTAAATGACGCCATCAGCATCATGCAGGGTTGAGCAATTGATGGTACATACAGAAAAAAACATGTAGCTGTTTAGCGCGCCAATGTATAACCACCCGTAGCATTTCTAGGGTTTTCCGGTCGGCATCTCCCAAATGAGTCGTTGTTGCAGAGTGCCCGACGCGGACCCGCGCGGGACGGTGCTGCTGCTGCCGACGAGCGGGTCGACTGGGCTGCCGAAGGCGGTCTGCTACCACGGACTCGGCGTGCTCGCACAGATGCCTGTTCCCTGGTTTGTTGTAACACTATTTACATTTTGGATGAGTAATATCAAAACTATTCCATAAACAAACTTTTATAACCGGCGAGTTGGTCTCGAGGAGGCCGTACGCGGTTTTTCAGGGCTTAAAGTTTTTTCCATGTAGGGTAAAGTCAGGTTAGATGCCCCACTTTTTGAAATTACCTCTTTATTTCAAATAGATCTATTTATGTATTGAAAGAATAGTTTTGTTTTTTGTTACCGCAAAAAACAATATTACTAATTTGGTCTTTTATCTGACATTGCGGCTTATTTTTTGGCTTTATGTTAATTCATAATGTTTCAGGGAGAGATGACCTTAGAGGCCTATACCGCCAAAAATCGAGGCGACTATCCTTTTTGATCGAACACAAAACAACCACTGTATAAATATGGATGTGTAATCAAAACCCTGTGTACTGAAAAAAAAATGTAGAACAAATGTGGTTATCGAGCTGTAAATATTTACATAAAAAAGTTCGAGCTGTTTGACACGTTTGCCGCGGAGATTATTGCATATACGAGCGATACACGTCCGCTTTGAACGACGCACATGCGGGAACTGAGTTGTGTGGCGTATGCGCTCCCGTTTTAGCCTATTAAATCATTGGTAACTATTTCGGAAATATGAGTTTTAGACAACGAGGCACCTGCGCGGCATCCACTGTGGCATCAGATTTGGTGATTATTTTTTGATCCATGGTTTGTGACGAATCAGCGGTAGCTTATAAACTTAATATTTGACATTCATAAATGTTTAGGCAGGGTCACTACCAAATGCGCTATCCGGCGAGTCAAAAATGTTTGTCATTCAGGATGCACCACAGCCGGTTCCCGCGGCCGACGGAGCGCGTGATGCTGCTGACCACGCCGCAGTGGGGGACGTTCACCGTAATGGTCACGGCCTGCTGCGCCTTCCGCGTCGAGCTGCTGATGTCGCCGGAGCTGCCGACCGTCCAACACGTTATTCACATGATGGACGCTTACCGAGTTAGTATTAACTAAGTATCACTGTCAGTTTGTAAGCAGGTTTCTCCAACTGTGCTGTGTATCTGTAGCACCCGTAGCAATAATTTCGTTCATGTGCAGATTTAACTTTTTCTTATTGAATTAATCGTTTGTCTTAGTGCAAAATTTATAATGTTATCTGTCAGAGTCGCGGGTATTCCTTGGATGCATGCGGGTGGCACAGCATCGATATGTGTGGAGAACATTGGGAGAGGCCTATGTCTAACTGCGACATGGCTGAAATGATGATAATCATGATGACGTGTCAACAATTTTTTAAAACATTTGCAGCCAACTTGGACATTCTTTGCCCCCTCGTTTGCGAAGGATCTGGTCAAGGTGGACGCGCGCTACTTCTCCTCGCTGAAGACCGTGTTGACGCTGGGATCGCCTGCCACGCCTGAATTGTTTGCTGCGCTCAAGGTGCTTATTTGAGAAATATTTTTAACAAGCCGTGCAAAAACATTTTTTGACACTTATTTAAAGACGCTAACAGCGACAAGGAAACAAGAGACCCTGTGTTGCGACCTTTCACGCAATTAGCATCGTTATTGTCTCTGAATCACTGCTTAGTGCTTATGCTTTCTTCTTCCATAAATTTAATATACCTTTTGCGTCCGCAGGAGAAGATGCCGGCGGGTAGCAACGTGGGCGACGGGTTCGGCCTCTCCGAGCTGCAGAGCTTAATCGCGCACACCCACCCTGCCGCGCAACGCCAGTGCTCCGGGCCCGTCGCTAACATAATGCATTATAAGGTAACACTAGGCTAACTGCGACATATCAAAAATGTGGAACACAAAACCCCGTATAGATCACACCAACACACGGTAATAAACTTTATTTTCATTGCAGAAACAGCTATTGTATAACACAACATCAAATCTATAACAATATATTCTTTGAGGTATTTGATTTTACGATTACCCTGATTTATGTCCATAAGCCCCTAGTATCCCTAGTATTATCATCCTAATAAAGTGAATCAGGCCAGTAGACACCTGTTCCTTTCCTACATACTTCAGAAACGAGTTAATGGTGTGATCGTACCGAAGTTTAATCGTGATCATCACATCACCTTCCGAGCATAAGACGGCCTCGATGGTGCAGTATCTAAGGTGTTCGTCCAAAGTGCGAAAGGTCCCAGGTTCGATTCCCGGTCAAGTCAATTTAGGAAACTACATTTTTAAAGTTTTCTTGGGTCTGGGTGTTCTGGGTTGACGCTCCCAGTTAATTATCGTCACCTGGTAGGTCCAGGTTGGTGGGTGTGATTGTCTGGCGCATTTATTTATTTATAAACAGGGTTGATTTCATTTGGGGACTTTCGAGGCCCATGCCCATAGACACGTTAGAAATAAGCTAGATTTAAATCTGGTTAAAAAATATAAAGCATGATTGAATTAGCATAAGGCTATCTGAATTAAATTTTATCTTCAGCTCGTCAAAGAAGATGGAACAGAAGCAGCAACCAATGAACCAGGAGAACTATACGTAAAGGGGGTCAATCTCATTTATGTGAGTATTTGTCTAGTAGTTACTGGATTAGTCGATATTTATTTGCTAAGATCTATTCAGAAGAATATAATTTCACTGGCGTGGTTACAAAAAATAGCAACCAAAGTCAAGTCAGGTAATCCGAAGCAAGAGCCAAAACCAAAACGAAAAATGCAGATTATTTCACAAAGAAGTAGGACCCCGATACATATAAGATTAAGGAAAACGCGTCTTCTTGTACGGCCTGAGTTCAGGCCTATAGTTATAAAAAATATTAAAATCTCAAAGATAAGCATCATCAACTGTAGTTAAAATGAAATAAACCGCCATAGATCTTTCAGGCTCGCCTTATGGTTGGACTAGAATAGAATTCTGTTTAAGATAAGATAAGATAAGATAATGTTTATTTACATAAAACATGTGTTACATTACATAGAATAACATGGGTTGGTACATACTTTTTAGTTTCAACATGTTTTGCCAACATCTTAGCATTATGTCCGCCAATTGTACCTTTTTTTACTTGTGCAATAAATAGCAAATAAGTATAACCTTCATCAGGGCTACTATAAGAACGAAGCTGCGCTGGCGTCGTGCCTCGAGGACGGGTGGTTCCGCACCGGCGACGAGTTCACGCAGGACGCCGCGGGCACGCTGTACTACCGCCGCCGCACCAAGTTCAGCTTCAAATACAACAACCAACAGGCAAGTTCAAAATGACGTTGAGGAAAATGCAACCACTGTTGCTGAATTTGTTTATACAATGCCTGTGGCAAGCAACTGTCCAGCTCGCCTGACAGTAAACAACTACCGCAGCCTATGGACACCTGAAACTTCAGAGGACTTGCATATTAAAGCGGTACTAATAATATGCACGTAGATTTATGATCCTTCTGTTGAAATAAGTCCAATATAAAAGAATCTCATCATGCAACATTTGATTATGCTACGGGTACTCTCATGTCAAATTACTTACTTTAAAGGAGAATTTCGTAATCCCTGAACTAACCTAATTCTTCACAATACAAATACTTTTTTATTTCCTATCACCCAGGTTAGCCCCGAAGAGGTGGAGCGTCTCATCGAAAGCATCCCATACGTGAAGGAGTGCGTGGTGTGCGACAGCGAGCGCGGGCCCGTCGCCGGCGTCGTGCTGCACGCGGGCGCGCCTGCCGACAGCCACGCGCGGCAGGCCATACACCATGCCGTGGAAGGTGACGCCTTAAACCCCTCCAAGAGACGACCATAGTTCATCCTCAAGGCTTGCAAGGCATCAGCGAATCCTCTCATCCGAAGATGTTCTTGCGCGAGAGCGATCACTTATCATCAGGTTACCCATCTCGTTTTTCACCGCCAGGAAAAATTGACCCACCGTAAAAGATTCTGGTGATATCATTCGCATATTGAGTTATCGGTGGCAACCACTAGATGTGACAACAAACTGCACAGTTTCACACACATGTTGTATGGTACCGTCGCAAACTGAGTAGCAGCTACAATGATCTATTACACCATCTACCTCCAGTCTTTGGATTAAGTATTTCACTCTTTCACATCTTATTTACTCGCACCGCACGCACATATAGCCACTGTAGCTGGTGTTTTCCTGCTTAATATATTAAACCAAAAGTATTAGCTGCAATAGGTTGCCTGAAATATTAAGGTCATTCGGGTTGAGTTGGTGTCACTATCACTCTCTGAATCCACGATACTTTTATAGTTTCACTGATTATTGCATTGAACTGAAAGGTGTCAGTATGATATCCGTATGTTGTTAAAGAATATCTTTGAATGAAATACGGATACTTTTTCCACTGTATTTTTTTATTTGCTTGCAGCGTCGTTAAGTGACCACAAGCGACTTCGCGGCGGCGTCGCCATAGTGACGTCACTTGCACACACCAACAACGGCAAGCTGAAGCGCTACGAGTGCCGGGAGACGCTGCACCAGCTCATGCGGGACGGGCTCTGCCAGTGACGTCACTCCGCACGCTGAGCTGCAGTTCTTCAGTAGCCAGCAGATGTTTTACCAGCTGACACAGCCCGGCTGCAACTGCAGTCACATTATTTACCAACATTAAAACTAATCTGACGTCAAATGTTGCGTCAGTTTTTGTGAGAATGATTCTTCTAATGATTGACATCATGCCACTTGACAGTAAATTTGACCCCACTTAGTGCTAAAAAGTCAGTTTGCAAGTGGTTTCGTGTGGGTAAATGGGTGTTAAGAGACACTGAGGAACGAAACGCCTGCTAGTATATAGAAATAAAAATAGTTGTTCAAAATAGAAATCTGACTAAAAATCATTTTTTACCCTGCCTTGAAGTCTTCAGAGATTTGTCTATAAGTGCGATAATAAATCGTCGTGTTATGATTATTAGCCAAAAATGCACATAATATATTATTTCATTACATTTTTATCGCAACGTGATAACCTCGGCTTGTGGTAAAGTCTCTTATAAAGTGATACTAGCGATTGTAGCTCATTGCATAAGAAGAATGTACGCTATCAAAAGAAATAGACAATCGCATACGGTTCACTTCAAAAGTAGGCCTTTCTCTCTTAATGATTTTGTTACCTACTTCTTCAGCATTAATCAATCTGCATATTATGTGAATGATTGCTCGCGCATATTCATTAAAAAGTGAAAGCTGAAATACGATCCTGAAGGCCACGAACGAAACTGAAGAAAATGTATCTGTCTCCGGAAAATAACAAGACTCGTAAGTTGATCAATTTTCTAGGTAGTTGATCAACTCTCGGAAAATAATAAACGGCAGTGGAAATGTACTATTTAACGCATTGAATTTTAGGTAATTGGTCAACTTACGGTACCTAGCCGTAATTTAATAATTAACTATATTGCTACAAGTAAAATCATCCACAAATGGGCCAATCGTTGCCCAGTGTACTATTTGACGGTTCACTATTATCCGTCACTTAATACACTTTTCTCTGATTGGTCGACAGCATTAGCAGGTATAAAATCACGTGAGTCTATTAACCAATCAACGTACACCTTGCCTTTGTCGGATGATTTAACGGCAAGACGCCGTAAATTAATCAACTTACTAAAATTAAATGCGTTAAATAGTACATTTCAACTGCCGTTTATTATTTTCCGAGAGTTGATCAACTACCTAGAAAATTGATCAACTTACGAGTCTTGTTATTTTCCGGTGACATATCCAAACAAAAGATGCGCACACCGCTGTAAGAAAGGGACGCGGATAAAGGGCCAGAAAATCTGTTTCGTGTTAGAACTTGTGCAATAATATTTCCCCTATATTTTGTTTACTAGAATACGAATGATAGAGAGTTCTCAAAAATCTATTCGGAATATCTTAAGAAGTTAAAGTTTACGAGCCAAGAGATTGTTATTATAGGTGACAGTGTAATAATAGTAAAATATTATCTACATAATGAACACAAACATTCGATCACCTATGTAATAATATGTCATCATTACATTGATGTCTCTGAAACCGCTAGTACCACTTGCTAGTAGATAGTAATATTTACTTCTAATTTGATACTGAAACTGTATGTATCTAAATTGGAAATTAAGTCAAACCAATCATCCCAGTAGTTATCAATTGAAATAGCTTGTCGCACAGGATTAGCATTTGTATTAGATTATGTAATAATGTATGTAAAGTAATGCGAAATATGAGCCTCATTGGTCTCCATATTAGCTCAATTTATTTTATTAGCTAGGTATAATAAATAATATTATTATATCAAGTTAAGCACAAACTACTTATACTGATGGTGCCATTGGTATAGGCAAAGGGTCGTGGGTTCGATCATGTGCTGTTTCTTTAATGCCTGTGTTATATATTGTATTGCTCAAAGGAATCTTAAAGCCAAGTAATTTTACATCAATGGTTGAGATCTTAAAAACCAGCACAGTTTCGTTATAGTCAGGGCTATTATAAGAACGAGTCGGCGCTGGCGTCGAGCATGGAGGACGGCTGGATGCGCAGGACCCCGCCAACCGGCCGTAAGTACTACCGCCGCCGCATCAAGTTTAGCTCGAATATAACTACCAGGAAGTAAGTTTCCAAATATTTGACCTAAACTTCGAGTATTAAATTAGAACTACAACTCTTTTGTGAGTCAACTATTGTACAAGTATTTAAACTCTATAATGAAAAGCTCGCTTCAAACTCTTAAAACGCGATCTTTGCTAATTAGAAGTTAAAGTGACGCTAGCATGGCTCATAAGTTGAGTACTAAGTTTTGGCACAAAGCGAGCTCGCCTGCAAATACATCGAGCAGATTGTCGCGAGGCGAACTTCCGAGGACTAAATAAGGGGAGTGCTTTCTTGGCCGCAGTTCAGTCATAAAGTAACGACGTACAGAACTCTTAAGCGCTATCAGAATGAGATTTACAACTTTTATGAAGCACTTAAAAATATAAAGTTTGTTCTTTTTTCATTCATAATTAAACAGCCTTTTTAGTAAAACGTTAAGATGGCGCTTAAATAAATCAATTTATTTAAACTTATGGAATAGTATTTTGTATTATTGCAGCTAATATCAATATTAGAATAAGAATAGGGCTGATCTTTTTCCTTGAGTAAAGTGTCAAATTGTTAGTCATCAAAGTACTTTTCCAAATGGGTAAGGATTACCTTATGCCAAATAATTCAATTATGGTTTGTCTGACCTATTCTATTTGGTTTATCTTTGGGCTTTAACAGCGCATCCCAACGTGCGTGGAAAAGTTTAAGCAGCCTTTAGGCGGGTCGCAAACTCGCAAATAATACTATTTCAGACATGTTAATGTCTTCCCGTTTTAGCGCTTTCAATGTTTATTCATCTCCAAACTAGTCGCATTGTTTGCTGCTCGCTAGTTGTAATATGACTTAATCCGGGCAAATGGGTTTGATACAAGTTTAAATAAAACGTTTTGAAATGAGTTTGTTGCCTGTGAGCAATATGCATTCAAATAAATTATTTTTTGTACTATTTCATCTGCATGCCATAGATGACAGACGAGCAGACGGATCACCTGATGGCAAGCGATGGCCGCCGCAACTGGACACCCGTAACACCAATGGAGTCAGAAATGAGCTGCTAATCATTAAACTCCCCTGGTCCCTGGATCGGACTTATCCGGTACCCTCATTCACTCTTCAAAACATAGCCCATTGCAGGTGTTTCTTTACGTCAATTTTCTGTGAGACCGTGGTATCATTCCGGTCGAGCCAGCCCATTGATGCCGAAGCGTGGTTCTCCCACAATTTAATTGGGTCTAATACATACAACACGGGTATTGACCCACGTCTAGAATTCCTTATATGAGTCGAGATTTCGGGCTTACAGTCTTTTACTAGAATAACTAAAGTGGCACCTTGGTTTCTTATAATTTTAAGCCACCTTGTTCTGGCCTTCTATCAGCCGGTTCCTCAATTAAAATACTTAAGTGTAAACTTTGACAGTTGAGTCATATTTCAAATGTCAAATTTTGTGTTTAAGTAGTGCTTAACTTATAATTCTCAATTGAGAGACCGGCCGTATCTCTAATTCTTTATCGCTGCTCTCAGCCTCGTGGCTTCAGAGAGCGCCCTCGCTTATCCGAGGGCGAGCAATCACATATGCATTAGAATTATCTCGCTGATCACATCAATCATTGCTGAAGCAGCCGCCGGGACCAGTGCGTGCAGCGCGGAGCGCTTGTTGATGGAGACTGATGACGAACTGCTCGGGCTTTGAAGGATTATCGTGAATTAATAACATCTTGAGGACACCATACTAGAAATTGTCTCTAGAATATTACTTAGACTCCCAGGCTCTGTAATACTTTATTTTAACGACTAATTAATGGCATTGTTGTTTTTCATTGTATTAAGCCCAATATATTATTTAGCTGTTAGTCTTCCTAAAATAAAAAAATAAAAAGAAGACATTCAATTTCTTTAAAAATTTCGGATTTTAGATTCCGTTTTAAAATAGGTTTTATATTTTATTGTTCGAATTCACTTTGTCGATCAAATTTGTCATCTTGGAACGTCGGCACAAGCCACGCTGGCACCGAAGCAGTATCCATAAGTAACAAGGTAACATCCTAAAGTATGGGTTCCTACAAACGAAGTATGAAAAAGCATCTCACACGCTAGTAAGGCATTGGCAACGGTTGTGTCGCCGTGCCATCGTGTCGTGATTGCAACAATTGTTCTGATTCTGTTTCCCCCAACGTTACCCTATCACTAGTTTACAATACAACAACTGACAACAGTTATTTCACAAAATAAAACTTATAAAATGTAACCCCAGTGGTAGTGGTAGACAAAACCCCGCAATAAGTGTTTGTATCGGTTAGTTTGTCGTTATTGGTGAGCGCCGACGACGGCTGCGGCCGCGGCGGCACAATTTAGAGTTGGCTAACTGCTCCGGCGATACGTGGCCAGATTGTGTATTGATTCTAAAGTTTCCTCACACATTATGAGAAGTTTAACGCGAAACCGGATGAGAGGATGAGATAACACGTAGCTGGTTTTCCTGCTGATTTAGTATTATTGTTTTGTTACAATATTTGATACTTGGTCTCATTTATTACCAATTATTCATTCGACACGATCAGGCTGCATCTATCTGAGTGATACCAGGGCCTCACCTGGTTTTCGGTGATTAGATGGAACAGCGGCTACGCTGTGGCACTGAGTGAGGGTGAGGGCTGCTGCCTAGCCAGTAGAATAACATTCGACTTGTCATGCGAGCTGAATAATTAATTTCTACCTTGCTCGTGCTAGTTATTCGTAAGTGACGTACAAACAGAAAGGTAATTTATTTATTGCAGCAAAAGACACTTGCACATACAAATTACAATTACAATTTCGGACAATTACCTATTTGCTCCTTACCCTACATGTGTGCCGCAGCAGTGCAATGGACAAAAGGTCAGTAGGATTTCAACTCAGGGAGCAAAACACTGATTTTCAGCCAAAGCCCTAGGGATCACACGAGACGCAACAAAGAGACCCAGTCGTGTTATAATATATCACGAGAATAAGAAGAAGTAGTACTTAATGTAATGCAACCACTCGGCAGACTGACTCATACGCTAGTTCGTACTGTGTAAACCGGTCTTTATAGACCATCCAAGACAAACTACTAGGTAGTTTAGGGAAGGAGGAGCAGTTTGAAATAATAGGTACAGAAACACAAACATACAGCTGCTAACATTATATCCCTCCTTTGGTTTTGTCGTAGGTAAAAATAAATTATTTGTCTTAAGGTGGTTTTTCTTGGCGTAATGCAGCGTTATCGACAGGCGGTCCCCGCGGCGTGCACTCCTGCTCGCCTGCAGCGAGGGCAGCGGCCGCGGGCGAGCCCCGCGCCGGCCCCAGAGACCCCCGAGATATATGCCCCGACGTGCTGCATCAATATGTATTGCCGGATTTAGAGAACGCCTTTTCATTCCTCGTGAACATTTTCTTTACATTTTTAGTTTAAATAAATCTTATATCTATTTTATGTAAATCGATACGATATAAATTTTAGCAATATAGACAGAATCGACGATACGCTATTATACAGGTTGTAAAAACTGTTATCTATTAGTTTATCTATAGTAGTGACTAGAATGACTGTTGGCATAAAATGACCAATCTCAATTTTTGATTCTTTTTCGGTTCGATTCCCGGGCAGTACAAGCAAAATTCAAAATGTTTTTTTGCATCCTGTACCTACAAATACTAAATATAATTATAGGTACTAATTTTGTAAATAACTGCAAGAGATCTGCGAGACCATCAAATCAAATAATCATGTACTCAAACTAAACTCCAAGACAGTAACTAAATGACGTCATGGTTCATATATAAGGTAACCATTACCTGCTTTTATACGGTAGATAGGAGACAATTAGCACCAAATATTCTACGTTTTAGTTCTTTGCCAGTGCCATGCAGCGTAGGGAGCACGCCCCGCATGGGGACTAACGGCCAATGTCAATGCCCCTTCTACAATACTATCTTTTATTAATAGTAAATACATAACATTATTCCGGTCGCGTGAGCGAACATGCAATTTATTAACTGTCAGCCCATTAGCGGCAGTGTGCGCCCGCGACATAATTTTTGTGAACCATCAGCGCAACTGCAAATAATATTAACGCTTTAAACGCATAATGCGCAGCGATGTTATTGAAATAACGAGTGTAATTGCGCCGCGTTGGTACAAACTCGTTTGTATTCAAATCGTTGGCCAGACTGAATTCATTTGCTGTAGTTGGTGCTGAATGTAGCTTTAAATAATTGGGGAATTACTGTAGTAGATAATGTTACGACTGGACCAATATAGGTTCCAGAAACCGTGTGAAGTGGAGAAGGTATAGTGTATTATAGCAGGAAAGCATACCCCGGGATAAGGTTAAAAATCTAGAAATGAAAGCGATGAAAATATGCACTTACATGATCCTTAACTTTTCAACCCAGGAACTTGTAGTGTCACCTACGTTACATACGGTATCTAAGTAGGAAAACGGCCGTATTTTTAGCAAATCTTTTGTAACCTTTCTATTCCATCGTCGATTCATTACACCGGCTAAATGACAGAAACTTGGTGTGTACCGAAGCGGTTTTTCTGTTTCGGTCCAGCGAATACAGACACACGTTTAATATGCATGAGGCCCTGCGAGGACGGCCGGGTCATTATTGGATCAACTTGACCGGAACCTCCAGCAAGGGATAGGTAAGAAGGGTGATTATAAGGTGAGTTTCCCGCATATTTAAAAACCAACCCTAACCACCAATCTAATCTTCTTATCTGACATGACATATGGAGCCGAAACGTGGACTCCTAATCACACAGCTGGTTCACAAGTTAAAAGTCGCTAAACGGGCTGTGAAAAGAGCTTGTATTCTAGACCTCGGCGTTTCTCTGAGCGATCAAACTCAAATTCACCAGATCAACAGGCTAAAGTGGTAGTGGGTTTGTTTAGCAGAGCCGACGTAAAGGTAATGAAGGACACACTCAGGCCAGGGGGACTGACGAATTTACAAAATATGACTGGAAGGAGCTGGATCCGAAAAAGGACCAATCAAAGTGAAAATCTTTTGGAGATCTGGAATCTACGTTGAGATAAGGTTAAATACACTCTGTTGTTTTAATAATACAGGTGCTTATTATTACCTCATCTCGTCATCATAAATAATCGTGCCAAACTTAAATGTCAACAAGTGCTCCTTAACTCGTAACATCTAGCTCCCTCGACACTTTGAACAGCCGAATTTAATTGCTCGTCACATTATCATGCGTTTTGTATCACGCAAGCGTTGATGAGCTTTGCATAACCAAGCAGATCACGTTACACGCGTCGCAGGTGAACCCAGGTGAACTACATGGGAAGGTGACTCCTGCAGAGGGGCGGGGGGCGAATGACAACTTTAATGATACGCTTGTCTTTGACAATTTGACCTAAACTACGTTTTTGGCGAAATTTAATGAATAATGAGATTTCATGTAGATTCTATAAATCTGTGTATAGAGAAAGATCTTGGTCGGTGTATGAAATATGTTGACCGTTTAAAAAAT
This sequence comes from Cnaphalocrocis medinalis, assembly GCA_014851415.1. Lineage (NCBI taxonomy): Eukaryota > Metazoa > Arthropoda > Insecta > Lepidoptera > Crambidae > Cnaphalocrocis > Cnaphalocrocis medinalis. The sequence goes on from CM026295.1 coordinate 5,601,475, forward strand.
GTGGTTTCTATTCCCTTCTTGTGATGTGTCTTCTTGTTCTGTTTAAAGCAGAATTTCAGTAAAGCTCTGGAAATGCTGCGCGCTGTGGTTTCCTAAATACTAATTTAGAGGTATAAAGATGCCTATTAGCATCAAACCGTATTAACATAATTCGTGAATCTCATTAATGAACTTGGCACCCATTTTTATATAACATCCTTTGACGATGAAATCGACATAAAAAACTTATTAAACTTGGAACTTGGCTCCCAATTCACAATTTAATGATTTTGAAGGGATAAAGTTATAGCATTTCTACTATATCGCGCAAAATAATATATAAATAAAACCTTAATCAGAAACCGAGCAATAACAATAATTACATTTAAAGCCATACCTTTTACATCGTCAGACAACACACAACATACCAACAAAGTGTTACTCGGCGATTTCTTTTGTATATATATGATAGGGTGACATTTTATTGTTGTTAAGTGTGATCATTTTTGACAGCGAATAACATTTCTTGATTTTAAAGTTATTTTTTTTAAATTACGAATCTTACGTATGAATATTAAATCGAAGAATTGTTTCATAAGTAAAAATAACAAGTTTTCATCGCTCACCGCCTTTACCTCAAATTCATCTTGGACCTTGAAAAAAATAACCGAAAGAAACGTCAACTGCGTAAAGACATAACTTCGTCGGCTTCGCTTTATATTCAGATAGAATTTCCAAGATAGTAATTCACTTTAGACGGTTTTAAGATAAGCTGTTTACATAAATTTCTGTGGAGAAATAAAATGGAGCTGAGTTTGGGGCATTGTTCGTCGGCAATTTAATTTGCTGAGTAAACGTGTTGCATCTGAGGCCGCTTGACGCGGGCAGGCGGGGCTGGTTTATGTGTCCCGCGATATGCTGGGACAGCGTTTCTTAACCTTTCTCGGTACGCACACTTTTAGAAAATCAATCACATTTTATAGGTAGCTGATGCTTAGTGATTGCTGCCGCCCCATGGGTGGACAGGGACAGTGGAGTCACAAGTGCTTTGCCAACCTTTACGCTTTCATTTCTCCCGGATGGGGCTCCCTCACTCGACAAAACAGCAGTGCTTCACGCTGGTATTGTATTTATTTCAACAAAAAAGACGCACAGCGCGTGCTACAATGACGGTTCAGTCGTAGGCCCTCTGCTCTGAATGCTCTACACTCGTAATGAACAATTAGTATAACACTTCATATAAATTTCGAATAGCAGAAATATCAGGCTAGCTTAAAATGCATTTGGGGCTCTTGTAACTACTTTATGCTGAGCATTAGGCCGCTCGCTTCCTTCATCTTTAGAAATAAGTTTGTCTCTAGAAGTATCTCTAATGGCGCTAATCTAACTGCTCCATAGTCCAAATTCGCATACTACTTTCTACTTGAAATATACAACAATTCTGATGGCACACCGTACACCATGGTACGGTGCGCCAATACCAACCGGCTTGGCGGAAGATTTTTTCTCTTCGTGAGAAATGTTCCATTCCCATACTTTAAGTTTATTTACGTCCTCGTCACGTCATCCGGCCTTAAATTCAGGTCCAACTTCAAAATAAAATAAAAACAATTTTCCAGTAAAATAATAAATAAATAAATAAATTTCTTATTGGCAAAATTTAGAGACAATTTACATAAATTCAGTGACTTATGCACTAGGCTCGCAGGCCTGTGTCGCGGAAGTCGATGAGTGAGCTAAATACCTATTGCAATTACATCGGGTTATTCTTAATACTCCAGTTCTTTTAATGCCAAAACTAAAATATATCTAACAAGTTTAAAATTAAAAGTAATAAATATAACATAACATATAATAGTACCAGAATATGTATCCAAACAACTGTCTTTAACATTTACTAGCCTATAGTCGCCATTTAATCTCCGGTCTCGTCCGCCTCTCTGACATTTGAAGCTTTCCAGAGGAGGCGGCTCACTGGTGTTCTGTCGAGTGTGCGTCGAGTAATGACGGCCGTAATGAGTCGTCGTAACGAGCGACCTTCGTTAGCCACCTGCGAACGCACAGTCAACAATTTAATTAAAGCGGCGGGAGTTCGTCTTGTCATGTTTAGGATTCCGTCTGCTAATGGACAGACCGGATGAAAAAATACTGATAACAGAAGCAAGTAGTATTCCTACTGTTTCTATGTCGGTATCATTCTCGACAGAGCGGTCGAGCCCGAGGTGTTGGTAGCAAGCTTCACAACACGCCGCCTCTTGGCTCTGATGGTCGCCTTCCTTGTGCATTCAGTAAGTAATTATTATTCAATAGCTGTTCTTACCTGGTCAGTCCACCATAGGCGATCTTCCTGGTGGCCCCTCGACCTTAGCCTGGTCAACAAGTCGCTCAATAGCAACCTCTCCTAGAAAGAGAGAGAGAGAGTTGTTTTGGAAACTTGGAAGAGGCATTATTTGGAAAACTAATTTGCCGTTGGCGCATTTAGTAATTCGTTATTTCCACTTTAATCAATTACAATTTACAAAAATAGTAATAGTAATTTGTTTCAATACAGCACGGTATCCGGTAGACTTAACCTGGCTCGCGCTTGTCGGTAGGCGCCGTGCCCTAGGGCTCATTCTACGTTAAAAGGGTTCAAACTGAGAGGGTTAAAGCCGAGTCAAGACGAAGGAACATATTTTTATAGCAAAACCTTGTTTGAATAATAATAATAAGCAGGAGGGTTGACTTTCAAGTTGCTCGCTTTCATGTCTTCCAAGTGCCGGAATACCTTTAAACGTTTATTTAATTGTATTATTTTGTTTAAGCGTGGGATGTGGACTCACTGCTTATTTTACAAAGCTACTACCTTGTTTTGCTTCTGTTTGCTCGGCTCGGATCACTTGATGGTAAGCAATTGCCGCTGCCCATGGACAACCGGAACACAAGTCGGACGCCAATCCGAGGGAAAGGCGGGCAACCCCCCTTCCCCTCGGATTCAGCCTTTAGTATCTTCAACCACATGTCAAAACACAGCGCAAACACTGCTTCATCATGCCGATCTTCTGAATTGCTGTGGTCGGCCTTATCACTACAAATATTGCAGCCAATGGTTAATATAAATTAATACTACTTTAAATACTTACGGAAAACCTACGTTTACCTACGTTTGCCTACTTATTTGTGTCATTCCTTCCTAAGCACTCAGGCTGTCTAAGCGCCAGTCGCGAGAACTGCGGTTGCGTAGAGTCCTCTACTTGTGCGCTGGCTTAGGATACAGATGTGCCAACTTGGGATAAACAAGGATCCAACTTGAGTTGAAATTCACAAATTCATTTTAAATGTCTACGCATATTCTAAACAGGGTAAGATGGCTAGCAGTAACTGAATAGGAGGATGCTCCATGATCAGACGAGCGAAAGTTTAAGAGACCAGTTAGCGACAGGCTGATAATGAAAAAATAATTCTTGCAACAACTCATATATTGACCTGATTCCGTACTTAGTAGCATAAAGCACTTGTATATATCACACAACTGATAAATGACAATTAATATAATACTTTTATGTCAGACACTGAATAATCGCCGAAAAGTGGAGAACGAATTCACAAGGGGAGGCAGAGTAGGTAACTACCAAATGCGCCATCAGGCCAGTCGATGATGACGTGAGTATTCTTATTCACAGAGAAATCTCGACTGAAGGCCAACTCGAGTTGTTCCGAGTAACTAAGTGAAGGTGGCCACATCACTAGGTCTGATCCTCAAACATTCATGGCGCGATAAACGACGTGCGAGTACTACACTCCCCGTAGTAGCGCCCGCTCTGATGCTTTCTGTCTGAATTTTTGGATAGCGTTTTGTTTGTTGTTAATATTAAGTGCGCTGCCCCGGGGGAACAGTTAACATCATTTCGAGTCAAGATTTGAAATAGAACCTGTTGTAACAAAGGCAAATATTAAAGGTTATGTTGTGTGGAAGAACAATTTGCAGCGAAGAAAAAAAGTTGATCGCAGATAGAATACCTATAAGCTAAAAGTTAGATTATTCGTCAAGAGTAGGTTTTGTATAAGAAATAATGCATACTTTTGTTTGCAGAGAATCGTAAGAACAGATTAGTTGCTAGTGTATGAATATCTGCATCGCTTTTCTTAAACTTTGTTCAACAAGAAGAGAATTTGTTCCTAACACTTTCGTCGTAATATTACCGATCGTGAAATCTGTTGTCTGATATCTGTAAAGCAAGTGCTCAGGCTACGAAATCTAATCAAGGTATTGTGATTCCCACAATTCTATCCCATATTTAGAGTTATAAGTAGATGAGGGTAATGTAATGCTCTTAATTGCTCACTAGTGGCCCGCCCTCACTTCGCTTCGGGACCGTAATTCAGAAATGAACCAATAGATGGCGCTGTGCTCAGTTACATCGCGCAAGCGTTTCGTGTTTACGGTTTACCTATAAGCCTTGTAGTTGTCTACAGAAGTTATCTCTTTAAAAATAGTATAGATAATAAAAAAATATAATAAATTCACACAACATATCATACATTGACTCAGGTCAACACGGACGGACGGACACGGACTTCAGTTCTGCTACTTGGTACGGAGTTAGCTCCGTACTAAGTAGCAGAACTGAAGTCCGTAGTCAATACAAGATTCCAAAGCTTAATGTTAACCAAGCACAATCAGGTAGCACGGGTGTAATTGGTCGCAGGAGTGGCTGCAACTGCCGGTACCGCCTGCTCAGGTAATGCGCCGGGGCCGGAGCTTGCATTATGCAGCTTAGCTTAAGGCCGGGATCATTGCCGCTGCAGCGCGCGCTCGCCTCGGGGACGGCTCGAGGAAACATTACTGCGAGTGGGGCAAGCGGCCCGGATATCGTGATGAGACAAACGTTCAGTATAAAGCCAGTTGTTTGATTTAAAACGTTTTTCTTCTGATAGTTTGCTTGATAATGTTACTGAACCATCGATAGCTCACATAAAAATAAACGTTTACAGGCGCTGTGTTTCGCAGAGTGAGTGAGGGTACTGGAGGCTTAATAGGGGGAAAGTGTAACTTCCTTTTACCCCCCAAAGGTTGGCAGCGCACGTGTGACTCCGTTGGTGTTGCAGGTGCTATGAGCGCCGGCAATCGTTTACAATCAGGTGAACCATCTGCTCGTCTGTCACTTATCACATAAAAAAAATATTCGCGGGTCTAAAAATAACAACGTTAACACGTTTTCGTAAGAAAGCGTACATATAGCTATGTTATACTTTTAAACATTTCCGACACGAGACATCCTATCCTGATCAGTGTACAGAGACCATCAGGTTGATTAATCTCTCCATAGTGCAAAAATAAGTGCTCACGCCGTGAGTACATCACTATTCCCCGGCGCCTTTGAAGCAGACCGCCCGTGTCGTTGTTGTAGTGTTCGGAGCTATCTCGCTAATATCTGCATATTGGACAAAGTTCCGACGCTGCTTGGCTTGAGATTTGATTATGATTGTACGTTGGAATTATCATAGATCGTTAGTTCGAACTTTCGCGAATCGAAATGTACTCGAATGCGCAAACGTAATTGGTATACATCTTAAATTGTTTTTGTTCACTGTCCCTGTAATACATATTATACTAAAAAAAAGAATATTGCATTGTATTCGTATTTAAAATGTGTTCCTTCATTCCTTGCCAAGGTTCTTGATTGCTTGACCGAAACTGAATTACATAATTTTTCAATAATTTCAATTCGCTACTCAATAACGTGATGCACGTCCAACTTGCTAAACAATGATGTCTTATGTTCTCACGTGTTCTTATTTAAATGTATCTTTTATAAACACAAAATAGTAGGGTCGTTCTGCAATATACATTAATGTTTTCTTCTACTTTGAATTTTATACCTGTTGAAGTAAAACGAATGGAAGCAGCGCAGACCATAACAAATGGCCTACCTACTCGTAGAAGTTAGAAAATGGCTGAATAGAAGAAATATAGACAGCTTATTTCATAGTCAGTAGGTAGTTGGTAACGATCTAATCGAGTAAATATTAATTAATGTCAAATGTGTGCCTTAAAATTTGTCCTTATACTTACTCAGTGCCCTGAAAAGAGTGTTGGCACCCAAAATAAGAGAATAATATCACTTTGGTTGATCCTGCACTACTTCTGGCCAGTCATTGACCAGGGTTGTCCTAATAAATAAAATATGTAAAATGGGTTATCATTGTTACAACTCATACACGCATTTTATCCTTTGCATTTTCTTCCATTAGATATACCTACAATATGCATTCCATCCGGATCAGTTCATTATGCATCCACAATCCCCGTGCATAGCTGATCACTGGACTTGGGCAACGCCGCGCAGGGTACGTCCACATTAATATGAGTATGTATGAATATTAAGTCATTGTAGAATCAAAAAATACGGCCAAGAATGAGTCGAGCTCGCTCACTGAGGGTCCCGTCCATATTTTGTAATAAATAATTAGTACCTATACCTACCTAGTTTGTTTATAAATGATTCAGGAATCGAACATCAAAGTTTTCATAAAAGCTATATTTAATTTTTAGGTAAGTAAGGATTTAAATCTTTTTTCAGTATAAATAAGAACCAATACTATTTAATACAAAATCATAGCCTTAACTTTATTGAGTTTCGATCAGCTGCATAGGGACTCGGAGACACTGTAAAATGTATCTGTCTGTATATCAGATTGGCCCGGCGTTGATCCCTGAGTCACTTCGCTCCGAGTACAACACTCGCCCGCTGTGGGCATACGCAATACATTTGCACAGAACAGTTCACTCTGACTGATTATAGCGGTGCAGTTCTTTTAAGTCCAAACATTCCGCAAGCAATTCAAGCAGTCCGCGAAAGCTAAACGACTGTTTCTTTCCAACTCGGATAATGATCTACTCTATTCGTTAGTTTTACCATTTTTTTAAGTGATACCTAGGTGGCAGTCGGTTCATCACCCATAGACACTTACAACTTCAGTAGAGTCACAAGTAAAGGACATGGGGATCTCTGGGCCCAAAGTTATCAAAATGAAAAGCATCCTCAAAAATCGGTTATATTTTTGTATTTTGTAAATGTCAATAAAACGTTTGTCAAGAAAAGAAGAATTTCATGTTTTTCATCGAAATAATGTTATTAATTTCAAAGTTATGGACGGCTTTTTATCACGGAGACAAATGAATGAACTAGAGGAACCGTTCAAGACAAGAAGTGAACGACTCGGGCACTACACAAATCTCGTATGCAATCGCCCCGGGCACGAACCGGCTCCAGTTTATCGAGCACAATGCTACGTCTTGGAAATAAGGCTCCCCCGGCACCTGCCAGCTAATGCCTCCGGACGCGCCGGGAACCGAACCTGTTAATGCACTTGATCGTGCCGGTAATGGATAGTAAGAGAAACACTTCTCAGAATAAACTCTTACTTGGATATATTAATATTAATAGGGTTTTTGTGATATCTCCTGTTGGCGAGCAATTGCCGCCACCCATGGGGTGTCTATGGCATTCACTTGTGACTCGACTGGTGTTGCATGAAAACCACAAACGCGCCACCAACCTTTTAACTCCCCTCTCCCCTGGTAGGGCCTCTGGTGCACTCAGCCGCTTGGAGAAATAAGGCACAAGCGCTGCTATACGCCAGTTTTGTGAGACCGTGGTATCACTCCGTTCGTGCCGGTCCATTCACTCTCAAGCGTGTTCTCACACGATACTGTCACGTCTGTTTGGTTTTCTATTCCTACTAGCGTCTAATCTTGTTTCCATTAGAAGATACCAATAAATATGGAATCCTCCTCTTCGTTTAGACGTCGGTATGTATAGTACCTCAAATAAAGTTAAAATATTTTTGATAACAAAAAATACATAAACCAGAAAAAATATAGAATAACCATTAAATTGTTTTAGTAGAGAAAAACCAAATAAATTATCGTTGGTCACAAACGTCATAAAAGCCATTTATCGAGTCGCGCCGAGGCCGGGCGCGGCCGAGCTGTAAACGCGATACGCCCCATACGTGGAGCCAAAGTACTGTTGAAGGAAATATACCAATTTGGTTTGGCAACTGGATACCAAACACTTTAAAAAGAGATTCTAAAAAGCACAGCGCAATAGATCGATCGTTGAATGAGGACGTCGATTCTTGGTGGCGACAACCACTTGCCATCAGGTGATTCGTCTGCTCGTGCCACTATAAAAAACCGATAAGTCGACGTTAGTCGATTGCTGATAGGTCACGAAGTAACTATCAATGCACGTTGACATATCGATTCTACCATAGACCAATAATTGAACAATGGGGGCTACCGCGTGTGAAAAATCCGCTAGATGGCGTACTTGAGAACTGAGGTCCAACCTTCAACGTCTTTGGTTGTTTAGTGACATATTGACATCTCACATCAAAAACATAACCAATCACCGTGTAGATGGACCTCAGTTCTCAAGTACGCCATCTAGAGAATTTTTCACACGCGGTAGCCCCCATTGATCTGGTAACACCCTAACTCATCCAAATAAACCGACTATCTGGGGAAGCTTGCGGGAGTCCCTTGGATGCGGGTGGCACAGGACCGATCTGTGTGGAGAACTTGGGGGAGGCCTATGTCCAGCAGTGGACGTCTATTGGCTGAGATGATGATTCCAAATAAAAGCGCTTTATGGATGAGTTAGGGTGGTAGCAGTGCAAGCTCCTACTTCCCGTGGTTGTACTCCGCCCGTCGCCGCCACAACAACACACAGGCGGCCGCCGGGCTGGAAACCGCTGGACGTGACTGCTCCGCGCCGCGACAACTAATAATATTTCGCGATTCATTGCTCATACGAATTAATACCATGAACACTATTCGATCTGACTGCCTCTGTTATGAACTGGTGTGTATCAAGTCAGCATGCGTGAATTGATAATGAAATAACCAAATCAAACACGTTGTGATAATCACACATCTTTATTAGACCAAACCACTCACATATATTATGTGCATGTACATAAATCTGCCTAAGAAGAAAGTACTCCTTCTTAAAAGGCCGATAAGGCATCAGCAACCTATCTGATCTCGCAGATGTTCATTGGCGGTTCACCGCCGGGTGACCTCTAATATAAAAAAACAAACTTGCAAAAAATATTCTCACAGCTCATTTTTAAGAGCTTACAATTTATGTACTAAGCTAATACATCGTTTAATTTAATGAAAATATCAAAGTTTGTGTTTTCTTTTGTATTTTAAATAGGAAACATGGAAAGTTATTAATTTATCTATTAGGCATTGTCATTAAGTCTTTAACAATTTTAACTTGAACTTATATGTCACTCTGTAAAATTGTATTACCATGATGATGGTAAAATCTAACGTATTTTTTTTAAATGACAATCAGCTTGTACTGGATAAGGTGTTACATATAAGTACTTAAGTAGGGCAGGTTTTGGACTTGAACCCTTTTCGGGTCGGGTAGATTACACACTCTTGAATGAAAAGGCTTTCATGAATAAAAGTATTTTTGTATTCATGGTTCTCCTTTAATTATTAAAATGCCTGTGTTAAGAGTTACTTACAGCTTTTACATTTTAACATTATTGCCCATTGTTATAAAAATGTCAAAAAATATGTTACAATTTTATTATTGAATTGATTACTGTTTTGTCAAACCATCAATATTAAATGGGCTGTGAATTATTTGACTAATTGGCAGCGCTCACTCGGTTGTTTCCCTATTACGCTGCGGTTTGAGTTACCTACGTATTTAAATACGTGAATACTATATCGATGTTTAAAATGCGGGGCTGTTCTGATACCTCTATCTAAAATAATGCTGGGGAATGATCGCAAGGAACAACATTCTCATAGAAAAATAACTAAAAATACTTTGAAAAACAACTTGTAGCTTTTAGGTCCTCCATGAAAAGAGGCTTATAAATGTCGGAACAGCGTATGCTAGTTCTCTTCAGTAGGAGGCGTTCATGGGCCGCGGTTATCCCTTACCATTAGGTACGCCGTACCTTTTTCTACTGTAGCAATCTTGTTGTATAGAAAAAAATAAGGAGGAGCCAATATGATGTAGATACTTCAATAAAAAAACCGTACACGTTTAAAAACCTTTGAGCTTTATATTTCAGCAATCTATATTTACTTTTTTTAAATAAATAAGTTTAGTAAGTAATGGGTAGCTCAGAGTCTTAAAGCATTTCTCCCGGTTTGAGAAAAGTTCGTGGGTTTGAGTTTTGAACTCCATCTGAATGATGTATCAAGGATATTTTTAAGTGCATAATTTGCTTAAGAAAATCTTTGAGCTTACATTATCATAATCGGTACTTACCGTCGGTTTGCTTTCTCCTGTGTTTGTTCGGAACGACAGCACCAAACAGATCATGAAAAGGGGATCCCTATTAAATTTCGATATCTTTGTGTTTCCGTTCAAATTGCTGTATCTTCAATATTCAATGCGGCTATTTTTCACTCCCTCCAGGGGCCGTAAATAGAACCCCTATATTGTTTTACAGGAACTCGCACGAATGTTTATCGTATTGCGAGAGGTAGTTTCCATGTCCATACAAATAATGCGCTTCCATTTGTTGAATAGCTTCAATTTATATTTCACAATTTGTTCCAGAAATTCTGTTAATAAATCGGTTGATTTGTTTTTGTGCGACAAAAACATTGTTACCAGTAAATATCGCTTCTACGTGATTATTAACACTGTTTCGCGCTTAAAACAATTAATTAATAATGAGAAACATAAATCATCAAATATTCGTGGAGTCAAGATGGAAAAGAAAGATAGGAACATAATTACACCTCTCAGATTGTAGCTTTGAATCCGCGCACGAATCAATGTATATTTAAGTTTTTTGTCTGTAGTTTAGATTAGCCTAGATGTTTATCTGTTGTTTAAGTTCTTTTGTCTATTTCATGTCTGCAATGAAAGAAAACTCTAAATGCATATTTTCTACCGCTACAAGATGCAAAGGAAGAGAGAATGAAGTTGTGTTTGCGCTTACACATGGGCTGAAGGACCAACTTACTTCGTACACATTATAAATATATTAAAACTGATACAATCTCATTCCATACAAACAGTGACCAACAATACGATCCAATTAGACCCCATCCGGCTGTGGTTTCATGCACGTGTTTAAAATAAGGGCCGTTTCGGGAGCGTACGTGGAGCCAGAGTGACTCGCAAATCCGAGCTTACGTGTTCGGCTAGAGGCTCGCCGCCGCCTCGGTCGCTGTGGGCTAACGGACGCTACTGTCGATGTTTCCAATCAATAGACAGCGTGGATGAGAATCTTTAGTTAAAATGGTAAGAGGAATAAATAAGAAGAATAACGCAAAACCTGCTGGACTGGATTAGAACGCTAATTTAGTCCAAACATTACTCTTATTTCTGTAACGTTCATGATGTTTAGCTCTGTGCAATCAATTTAGTTATTTAATATTATTTGCTTGAAGAGAAAAGTGTCAAACGTAATAACAGTATTATCCTGATAATAACTTAGTAAGGCAATGTGCTCACAAAATAAGCTGACACGAAAAAAATATTCGACTTATTACGGAGAGTCAGAGCATTTATTGGGTATTCGGAAGGCCGAGAATCCAATCTGAAGATCGATGAAGACTTTGAGTGTATTATTTACTTTTTAAATAGTGGCACAATATACCTATTAGCTCGACTTAGCCTGATGGTAAGCAATAGAAAAGCCTATGTTGCAGTTACAACGGATCCGGTGGCATTAGCATTGCCATACTGGGCTGCGAGATGCTTTTTCACAACTATTTTGAAGGTTACTTATCGATATCAGATGATGGTTTTCACCGATCGCCCCTACGGCTCCGGATAGGCGTGTATTGTGCGTGTGATTGCGGCCCGGCGCCGTAATTGATGTATCGCGTCAAGACAACAGCCGGCATTCCCGACACGCGCTTGCGACCGGCCGTTGTAGACCTTTCGAGAGGCTACACGTCTCTAGAGAATCTGCAAATCATGAACGAACCTCTATAGGTTATTAGGATTAACAAAGATGAGAAGTGTCTATACACTTATCATGTTTGTTAATCCTACAAATATTGTAAACGCAGAATTTTGTGCCGATTGTATGTTTAGTTCTATAACGCAAACACTACTGAATGGATTTTAATGAATCTTTAAGGTATAGTTTATATATAAAAATAACACATGTAAAGCTATTAATTAATCACCATCTATATAAAGATACAAAACGTAATAATTCTATCACCACGTGGGTGAAAACGTAGGGTAGGGTAACGTTCGTGAATATATTTATTCTAGAAAGTTCGTCTAGTCAGTTAAAGTAATAGGGAAAAAGCAGCGTGTAGCATAACGCGTTATAATAAATCAATAAAATTATTTCACACAATTTTTGAGCGGCGTTTTCAAGGCTAAACGTCGAATCCCGTAAAGATCCCGCGGGCATTAAACGGTAACAGCGTTTTTGCCGCAGAACACCGGAGTGGCCCGCACAAAGAAGTTGACTAACGCGTTTAGCCGGGGCACTTCACCCCGCCAGCTAGAGGAGCAGTAATGGATACTCGGCTTATGACATTAATCGTTTTACCCTCTCTACGTCGAGATAGAGGGGTCTAAAAACTCTTAGTCCTTGTTTCTCTGGTAACTTTATTAATAAAACTAACTCAGTGTTCATCCTTTGATGTTCCTTATCACACACATATACTTTACAAATACGTGCAAAAGCGCGCTGCATATTATGTCGATCATCACTTTGTGTTGCAGTTGCCGCAAGTATATAATAGTTCCACAGATTTTTTGGAATCCTTCCAATGACCGCCAGGTGGTATATAAACAGCCTTAATACATATACAAACATATGACATTTTGTGCCTAAATGATCAGATTATTACTTCCCTTTGACTTTTTTTAAGGTCTACAGAGATTTTCTATACATTGGGTTCTTCAAACATCAGTCTCTCTCTTTTGTTTACGATCAACGTTCTTGGTGGAGCATCTTCCATTCTTCCATCGAAGCCGCAAGTAACTTTAAGACCATACGTCATGACATTCATCTTGGAAGAGAAATTGATGGAAGAAGGGGAAAAGGTAGAACAAGATGGAATTGTGTCCAATAAAGGAGGGAAAAGTCAGTCAAAGAGCGCTAAAATCTGAAGAGCAGATACAAATACGGCATACTTATTTTTGGATTGCAAATAACGTTCGCATTTTGCCATCAAGTCGATCCTGTCATTATCTTTTTTATTATAGCAAAAGTATGTCACATACCGAAACAGGTACCTGACCTTCAAATTCAACGCTTCGTTGTACTTTCGTCTTTATTTCCCCTTTTAAGTCGTAAGCCGAGAAGTTTTTATTACCGTCTGTCGACAGTAAACGTGCCCACATACGAACGTGACATCAATTTATGCGTTAGCCAAACGTCTCCATTTTGCGAATCTAATTCAAAAACTGTCAGCAGATCTTTTGAATCATATGAGCATCGTAAGAATACACAGTCAATTGAATAGAACCCTAGTTTACGAGGGGTACTGTTATGACACTTGGCAGCGGGATGTATGTAGGTACTATGTGATGTGTTTATGAAAATGTTAACCGTAAAAGAGCCACGCTTCAGCATGAATAGGCCAGCATGACTGGAGAGATACCACAGCCTCGTAGGAAAACCGACGAGAAATATAACTTGCCTGTAATCTGTGTGCTGTGTTCGCAGAGTTTGTGGATATCGGAGGCCCTATGCGGGGAAAGAGGGGTTCACAGATTGGTCTATACATTGGTTTACACATGTGACTTCACAGTAGTTGCAGGTGTCCGCCGGCGGCGGCAATTGCTTTCCTGTTAGTGGTGCCGTCTACTTGTCTGCCACCTATAAAAAAGTTTATTGTATTTATTTTATTGACAGCTGTCAGTCATAAAAAGCACTGCCTTCAGAACCCTAAAGACGTTTGGAAACAATGCCACCAATTCCGGCAAGCCCCAGCAGCTCACCCATCCGCCGGTGACCGCAGCGCCGCAGCTCTCAAATTGATGAAGAGAAATAAATTCCGAACTTCATTACCAAATTTACGACGGCCATAAAACAGCGATGATGCCGGCTTCAAATTTGGGAAGACTCCGGCGGTTCGCCCTCCTCACTTAATAAGGGAAGAACTGATTTTTATCCGACCCCGTTTATTTCCTTCATTTTATTGTAACTGACAAATAAACTAACTTATTTGGCGGCTTACAAGAATTTTCGAAATGGCATTTTCCTTCCGCCTAAGGGTCAGTCGGAAGTCTCTATTTCCTATTAACTTTTTATGATAACATTTACTTGTCTACCAAAAGGACACTGCTTATGGGACTAAAGACACAGTGCGTCCTGCTGTCGAGTTCGTAGACAGTTCCTCGACATGTCACCGTGAATACCTAATCTAATCTAAAAATTAATCTGTGATAATTTTGTATCATCACGAACGCTGCCCTATGTCCTATAATTTTATTCAACACACAAGCGACTTCTGATGCGATGTTAATAGACGATGATGATTACTTACTAACAGATATGTATAGTGACATAGTATTATTTGCAGATGATACTTCTTTAATTTTTAAAACTAATAGACAGAAAGATAACTTTGACGATGTAAATAATGCTCTCACCCAAGTGCTAAATTGGTTCACTGTAAACAATTTGCTTCTAAACGCTAAAAAAACTAAATGTGTTAAATTTACATTGCCCAACGTAAGACAGGTCAGCACTAGGATCAATATGAACAATGAAGATGTTGAAGTTATTAATTCTACCGTATTTCTGGGCATTAGGTTAGATTCAAAATTACAATGGGGCCCTCATATTGCAGCTCTGGCTGGAAGACTCAGTTCAGCTGCATATGCAGTCAGAAAAATAAGACAACTGACCGATATTGAAGCAGCAAGACTTGTATATTTCAGTTATTTCCATAGCGTCATGTCTTATGGTCTACTCTTGTGGGGAACTGCGGCTGACATTCAAGCCATATTTGTGCTACAGAAGCGAGCCGTCAGAGCCATATACGGACTTAGATCACGAGACTCGCTTAGAAATTTGTTCAAAGAAATCAACATCTTAACATTAGCATCACAGTATATTTTTGACTGTATAATGTATGTTTATAAAAATCTCAATTTATTACCGAAGAAATCTGATAAGCATAGCCTAAACACCAGAAATAAACACAAACTTGCTGTTCCAAATCTCAGACTTCATAAAATTGGTAATTCATTTGTCGGAATGAGCATTAAAATTTTTAACAAATTACCACAAACCCTTGTTGATTTACCCATATATAAATTTAAATCTAAAGTTAAATCTTATTTGATGGCAAATGCCTATTATACAATTGAAGAATACCTAAATGACAAGAATTTGTGGAAATGATAAACTGTTCACCTACACAGTGTTTGTATTATGAAATTTAAATTTTATTTAATTCTTTAAAAATTTTATGATAACAAATTTGAAAAGATTAAGTTCTACTGAGTTTCTTGCTGATTCTTCTCGGTAGAAATTGACCTTCCGAATCAGCAGTAGATTATAAAATTTGACATTCATAAATGTTCTGTAAAGGACTTAAATTGAATAAAGTGATTTTGATTTGATTTGATTTGATTTGATATCCCGCTGGTTGTTTGGCATCTCTAGCATAAAAAAATATTACTCATTTCACGAGTGAAGACAAACGCAAAAATAATCAAGATACTACCTAAAGATTTTTGTGTCAGAATTTCGTTTCGTTTATTGCCCAAACATATTGGATTCATATAGAATTTAATTTAACATTTCCAGAACTCACTCAATATGGAATGTTAGATGATAAATCAGAAATATATTGCTTTTCTAACAACTTATGTTGTTATACATATAGTATACGGATCAGGGCGGATGACTTTCGGATTTATTCAAATTCAGCGAAAAAAAAATCTGTATTTATCAATTTCCAGTATTGTTTTGCGATTACCATGCTATTATTATTTCACCTGAAGGTTGCGTTGGTATTACTAAACTGGTGACTTTTAAAGGGCTGAACCGTTTTTAGGTTTCGTGTCAGGATGAATAAAATACGAGAACAAAGATATAAATAAACTGGAGGATAGAAAACATTTGAGGCCAGCCGCAGCCGATAAGGACGATACTTTAGAGAGACGTAATGTGATTCCGGGCTAAAGCATTAATCCAGCGGAAGCGACCGCGTCACAGCGGCGCCCACGCACCTGCTCCAAGTAATGGCTGTATTTGCGGTCGGGAATGTTTCATTTTAGATTAGGAAATGGTTCATTCAGGCCCGTATGACTTAACGTGGTGGCGACATACATCCAGTACATACACCTTCACAGGAAAAGTGGGCTTCATTGTGATTTTTCAGTCCCGCGTTTAGTCCCTAAATCTCCGTCCGTTTTTAGGGTTCCGGAGACCCTTCCGGAAAACTTATAGTTTCACCATGACCGTATGTCCGTCCATCCACAGCATAGCTGAGAGTCTATTAGTACGAGACATTTAGAAAATTACGTTATCTATACTGATTTGCAAAAGCTTTGGCATCATACTTATCTTATTCACGCTTTTCCGTTAATACACAATATGTTTTAACAAAAGTTAACTTTCGCAACAAAAAAGTATGTCATCACCATCACCAGCGTTTTTGATATTTAAATATAACTTCAAAATCTTACTTCGAGTAACGATATTTTAAAATGCCAGGTATCGGCTAATGCTCCGTTGTAAAATGCGCGGCGACGCCGGCGCGAGCGCCGCCCGCGAATACGAACGAGTGGCAATGAGGAACGCCCACAGTGACGTGTTGGCAGTAAAGCTACTCACGATGCGCTTGGAAGAGACCGACGATAGGTCACCGGGACCGATTTTAGTGGCTAAATTGTACAATTTACGTCGTCAGAACAGATACGTAAGCAGAGGTAGCTTAATTAATGGATAAAAACGCAACATCCATACTTTGTGGACGTGGTTAGAATCAGATCCTTAAGTTAGCTGAAAGGAAACATTCCTTTGTTAAAAAAACTGTATTCATACCTTTTTTAATTTTGCTTGTATTGTCCGAGAATCTAATCGGAAAAAAATGTAGATTAGTAATTTTATTCCGTCGATCAATTCTGACATTATTAAAAATGTGCCTGCTCTTTAGCACACTATAAAAAAAAAATTGATCGATTCTGTTGTGTTTGGCCTGACCTTTCTTACTGACAATGTATTCGCTGGGCTACAGCAGCCCTGGCACTGGGCCAGCCCGCAGCATGCGCTGCTCCTAACGACCCCGTCGATCTACCCCCTGGCGCTCCCCTGTAATATCAGATCAGGGAACCTAATCAGTATTCTTAGTTCCCACTAACTCCTCATTATGAGAGTAATATAAGACTATCATAATACAAACGCCACGCGAATTCAGGTATGTGGGGACGTACATCCATGTGGTCACATTCTTGGCAATGTGGTCGTTGTCATATCGGATTATGACCTGATTCGTTCGTTGCTATTCTTTCCTTCTTGATGCTTATCTTGTGTAGTCGTAGGAGTGGACATGCAGTTTTGATCAGACTTAATCGTTCGCTTTTGTGACTTGCCGTTTTTATGGCCTCAACTAAGTATGCCTTGCACTACAAGTCTTTACCAAAAATGCATTATCTGATTTCAAATAGTATTTTCATGTGAGGATCGTTATTGGACGATGGATGAAAGGTGCTGAAGGTTTGCTTGGAAATGTATCCAAACTGTACCAAGTTTTTTTTTTCCAGTGGGCTATAGCGACTACATTATTGAGATAACGTTTACATACGTTACACGTCACGATTATTCATTATTTTTTCTACCTACGTCAAGTTTATTGTATGTATTATCATAGGTCAGATTCTGCTGCTTCGGGTATAGGTACATACACTGAAGGAGTTTGGAAGAAATTGCACAAGTTTTGACTACCGAAATTGTTTCTATAAACTCTATTTATAAAAAATCATCACCATAAGCAATAAGCAACTACCTAGATAACAGGAAAACTTCTAATAATCTAGAAAGACACGCAAATATAACCAAAGCTGCAAAAGGAAATTAGCATTCCAAATTTTTTTAAATTATCGCTAAAACTTGCGATCGGGAACTGAGGCCGATTAAATTAAGAAAATAAACCATTGCGGCGTAATCACAAAGGAGAATTAATTAGTGACTAATAATAAGAAAGTACATAAACTTTATGCGGGGGCTGAACGAATGGCTGCGTTAGTGAGGAAACTTCGAACCTCTCCGATGAATTAAGTAAAAATATTATGCAAACATATTTTAGAGCTAAACCGTACTTGCGCTGCATTGGCTGGCGGCGAGCCAATCCAAACAAGTCGGTCATAGAACGGAGACGAAACTTGCACCGGGTTTTTATTTGAAAAGTTGTACGCCATAGCTAAATATCATCAAACGTAGGTCGCATTTGGTGAACCCTATTTTAGACAGTGATGAAGTGTGTGTATACAATACATTGAAGTCTATTCAATACTAACGAGTCCATAATAAATTTTGCAGTTCATTAAAACTTCATAGCATAAACCGTCGCTTGACATAGGTAATAGGGTACTTGACTATTTTTTTTTATGTGTTTTATCAAAAGACCCTTCTATTAAAGAAACATTGTTGAAAGAATTATTTGATTCTGATTTGAATTACCTGAGATATCACAACTTTAAGAGCACATATTTTACGCGGGCCCAAAAACGCTCTATACAAATGGCTACCAACATGTGACGTCACACGCTGGTATCTTGTATGCGCGTCTAGCAAATTTTGTTTGGTAGCTATATCAAATGTTTCGTTTATGTACATAGTTTATAATAAAAGTTTGTGTTTAATGTGTGGGTAGTTCAATGATATAATTATTTTTATAATATTATAAGCTTTAAAAATGGACTTGCCCATGAAACTTTGAATGCTCACAAAACCAGCTAGACGTTATATTTTTAACTGAAAATTTAGGCTATTGGTTCTTATTTACCAATATTTTGGTAAAGTATCAATATTTTTTACTACATCGATATTAGTCAACTACCCTATTATAATAGATGAGACTGGAAGCACCAGGATGTATTTTTATGATAACACTAAATACACATCATAAATCACCCTTCCCAGAGACGCGTATGCGACGCGGTGCCGTCCGAACGGGAGTGACAATTCTTTCATTCCCTCACACATTCATTAGCTGGTACAATGAGACTCATTTTAAACTCGCCATAGCGAAGCATAAGCGCGCAAAAAAGCGTAATTAGCCCTCTGACGGATGGCACCTGCGGGACGCGCCCGCCTCCCTCTCGTGATATATCACCGGTTCGACACAACTTCTGTAATGAAATTTTATTCGGACTCGCGCGGTCGCCGCAGCTTTCGAATGGGTTATAAAGGGGTGGATTTGTGAAAATGTCTATTTCGCATTGGTACTATTTGTTACACCCTAACTTAAATAATTAACCTATCAAAAATATAGAACATTTAATTTGCAATACGTCTGTTAAGAATATCTTCCAACCGACAGCGGCAGTCGATCTTAACGATTAGCCACGTAGGTACGCAGGATACTGCACAAGTAGGTATGTCTGCAAACACGCTCTCCAAAATAATTACATTACCTTATATTTCGATAGACACCAGAGTGACACGCGGAGAAGGACTTAGTGAGGTGAGAGGCCATCCCATCTAGCCACCAACCTGTGAATATTTCTAATTTTGTGTGGCCTTTTTATTATTTTGTAGTCGACTGCATTTAGATTTAAAATAAAAATCAAACAAACGATCCCGTGGTATTGTGCATTTACCCCGAGAAAGTTAAATAAAAGCTTGTAAAAATAAGCGTCCAGCCAATAATCCACCCATTCACTAAGGTTCAATCGGGTTAGGACCCGATCTAAGTAGACATATATGCCAGGAAAGCTTAAACGTCAACCTGGGAGATTTGAAACTGAACCGTGCGTAGTTTTGATAAGGTTGAGTTTTGTGTAGGGTTGGTGTCGGGGCTATGGTGAACTGAGTAGGATAGAAGGTCCCTCTAATGCGCATTAGTTTGATGTGGATCTAGTTATCTGCGGCGGAGTGTCGCAAACAACAGCAAAGTCGCCGCGCCGCGTGTACGGCGAGTAATCACGGGATTTGCATACGGCCGTCCGGCCCACTGCGCTAGGGCCGACACCTAGCCCAATTCTAAATACGCAAGTCCCAAAAGAAACATGAGACGCCTAAATAAAATATATATTGGTGAAATTGTAAATGATAGAGCATCCACAATTTTGATTACACCTCTGCTACGCAAAGACTCGTCGCCTGACGGTAGTGAATATTATTTAATAAGTACATAATATAACTTAAGAAGGATAACTACGAATCATGACAAATCAAAGACACGGTCATTTTAATTCTCATTCCTTTTCACTGCCCATTGAAAAACACAAAGTGCTTAAGTTTAGAATCAAATAAATTAATAGTATTTAATATTTTTTTGGATAGTTGATGGACATTTTACTTTTATTTCTATACTTAATGTGGAGCATCCTTGGATTTTTTTCAATACACAAAGAAAAACAAATAAAAAAGAATTGACGAAATCAAATATTACATTTAAATACCAAAAGGTTCTAAGTATAAATCTAAATCAGCTAGATAATTAATTTTGTTGTTAATAGGATTTTCCTTATTAGTAGAACAAAGAGATTTGTATTGTGAAGGAGAATGGAAAATGATGTCAATTTGTATTTAAATGTTGACTAATTTTCTATCTAGAAAGGCAAATCATTACACAATCCCATTAATTAAGCTGATTAAATAATCAAACGCTAATAGAATAAAGTGATCTCGGTATTGCTTCCTTATCCAGGGTGTATGCTGTCTACTTTAAAACTGTAACAACGCACTAATTGGTACAGTAATTATGAAACGATAGCTACGGGGAATCGAGCTCGTTAGAAGACTATGCGACGCTAGTCAATAACAAAATTACCATAAAAGGAAGGAACGAAACGCTGCTGTGTTTTATTTCGCGCTCGCGTTAGGTAACTGCTAACACTAACACAATGATGTCACATATAAGTAAAATGAACAAGAGTTTCACAACGAAAGTAACACACTCGTTTGTTCTGTGTAACTGCGGAGCACGGACCCGCCTCGCACTAACAGGTGACAAGTTCAGTTCTGCAGTTTTATGTCATAACTATGAGATGATAAAGGATTACACTTTTTTACCGTTAGATAGACACAAACGA
This sequence comes from Cnaphalocrocis medinalis, assembly GCA_014851415.1. NCBI lineage: Eukaryota > Metazoa > Arthropoda > Insecta > Lepidoptera > Crambidae > Cnaphalocrocis > Cnaphalocrocis medinalis. Next base: position 5,622,681 of record CM026295.1, read on the forward strand.
GCAAGTGGAATACTAAATAACATGGATCATCGTTGCCTGGATACGACAGATAGATAAATAATAAGTAAAATATACTCAGCATCTCATACATTGACTTGACTCTGCACTTGTGTTACACATGTCAGAGAACATAGGAAAAAAAATAATACTTAAATAGGTACTTATTTTACACCCAGACACTGAACAAACACAAGTATGGATAGTGAATTCGTTCCTTCATGTGATTTTGCGTATAAGTTGGTGACACAAACTTAGATATTAGTCTTAATGTTGCCAGCCCTAAGGAGGAGTTGTTTGTGCCGGCCGCAAATTGGGCGAGGTGCCCTAATCAACACCTGCCGGAACCCGCGGCCGGATCTGTATTTAAGCGAGCGGAGCGGAGCGAGGCCGCGCTAGAGATGCGATAAACAATCGAATAAGAAACGTTGCAGAAATTCAGACAGCAGCACTTTACATCGATCTCCCCCTAAGTAAGCAGCTAAGCACGTTTCCGAATCTATGAAGAAACCAAAGTTCGGTAAATAATATAGTTAAATAGATAGCATAAGTTTTTACTGTAGCTTAGCTTCTGCATGAAGCGCTTCGGCTTGATCGCAAGAAACACTGTTACCGGGGGTACTTAATACCCCTTATTGAAAAAAATGGCAGCGCATTTGTGATTCCGATGGCGTTGGCGGTTTTTATAGACGGCGGCAATTGATTACCATCAGGCGATCCATCTGCTAGTTTGCCACCTATCACAATAAAAAAACAAGTCATTTATTTAATACACGAATTTTGGCTTCCGGGAGTCTTATGCCATATGCGCACAATATTCACATTTGAAACTTTTTTATATCCACGTATCCAGTTATTTCAACCCATCTTTTTCAGACCCACTGTGCGTGTCTTATGTTGGAATGCGATAGGCATATCACGTTCTTTACGAGACTGTTTCATTGCAGACCACTAGAGATTGAACCATACAAAGAGCTACTATGTAGTGTGAGTATGATGAAGAAAAGTTAGTGTAAAGTGTAGTTAAGATTTGTAGAGTTCCTGAGAACTTATAACTTTTTCATAGTGCCAGTTATGACTCGCTTTGGCAGAATTTGACATTAGGTATGGCATAGATTTTGCAAAATTTTGTTAACTTGACCTGACGCTGTCTATACTCCTTCTTGCAGTAAAGACGAGCTTCCTCTTATTATAGCTGATATCCGTGAGCGATGGTGATCACTTACCATCAGGTGATCCGCTTGATCGTTTGCCCTTTCTATCTCATAGTAAAAATCATCACCGATTTTCGATGGAGAGCGTCTCACTTCCCTACCCCATAGTCACTCTGCGCCCCTCCCTTCGTCAGGGGTAGGCTGTTACTTATTAACATAAAGTGAGCTTTGATCACGGGTAGGTAACGCAACAATTTAATTTATTAATGAATTGAGTTAAACTGCTTCCTGCCGGAGGTCAAAAAATATTTTTTTTGCGATTTTCGCTTTGATGAAAGATGAAATATTCAACTTGGAGCTATATAAATAAATCTCATCACAGTAGCGATGACTTGACTTCAGTGGGAGTTCAGTATACATATAGGCTGATACTTTACTACTAATATATTCTTTTTCTACTTTACTGCACTCAACAAGGATCGTTAAGCTGACATAATGACGTACCTATGTATTAAATGTCAAACAGACATACACAAAGAGGTTAAGTCTGTACAAAACGATTAATTAACCCAGACCGCATTTAATTCACCTCAAAGTTTAAAATATTAATCGCGTCATTAGAGGGCAACTTACGCCCGCAACAAAGAAGTTCCAAGCCATCCGAACCGAGTTAAGTTTAAGTGGGATTCTGCTGGGATCTATCTCGCTACTTTATCCCTATTTTATTACTGTACTAGTGACGAACTTAGAGCAACTACGAGTACATTGTTGCAACATTATACTCTTCTCATCTCAGCGTGTAATTCCCGGTTGCGTCCAAGGCTGTCGCTTCGGAGCCCGGGGTACGCTAACACCATGATTAGGGATTTGGGGAGTCTGGTAACTACAATGAACCGACGGATATTTGACCCTTCGTAACTTTTTAACTGGGAACTAAGCCCAGTGTATCATTGTCACTTGAAAGGTGTAGTTCTAAAATTACCGGCATCGTAAGAAAATCAAGATGTTCTCTTTCACCGTTTCAGCTAATAGGTACAAGTAATATCCAGAGGTGTATGCTCGGATTTGAACCAAGCGAGAGGTTCGCTGTATCTTAAACGGCTTAGAACCTTCAACAAAACGAGTGTACTTCTTTCTAAACGGCCAGGTAACTCATCAGCGATTTCTCTCATCTCTCGGTGGATAAGCGGCGTCAATGACTTATAATCAGTTTACCAGGTTGCTCGTTTGTCGCTCATACAATAAAAAACGACTGGTCTGCGATATATCATTTAATCTTACAGCAGTTTTTTATTTGAGATTTTGAATAATATATTTGAAGTATTTAAAGCCCCTACTCGTATGTACTCGAAACGTAAAATCATGATTTCGCCTGTGACGAAGAGCCAGCTTATAATATAAATGGAAAAATTGTTCTCCTATAAAAAACAGAATTACATTTCGGAAACTGCTTCAAAAATCCTGATTCATTGTTAGGGGCAAAGATTTATTAACATTTTATGCTCCGAACACAAATACGGCAGGTCGCGTGCCCAGCCTTTTGCCGACTCATGCAAAAATTTTAATTTCCTCCGCGTCCACCCGGCCTCCGCCCTGGAACCCGCGCCGTAGTCGTCGCTCCGACGGCCACGTATGTGATGAGGATAGAATGTTTAAAATAAGTAACAGATTGCTTCCAGAAGTCATTAGAGGTAATAGATACAAAACGTTGAGATAACTCTTTAACGATATCGTAACTATTCCTACACTTCTACGTAAGGAAAAACTGTGCTTGTTGGCTCATAATTTAGAATTGATTTATTTGTATTGGTTTCAAAAGAGTACTGTTGGCGACCTACATCGTCGTAACCTTTTTGGCTACAGTGATTAAATTCTAGTATTCTTTATGAAACATAACAAACCTATATAAGCAATGTCTACAATAGTTAACAGTCAGTTGTTGTAGCCCTCCCGTGCCTAATAGCACTGTGTATCATAATATTATGTAAGGTTTTAAATATTATAAGTGTTACCGTGGTGTGCTTGTGTCATTATAAATCCTCCTCCTCATCATCATCATCATCGGCATCATCATCATCATCATCTATTACCATCCGGTTCGTCCTCAATAATCACTTACCTAAAGATCACCTAGTTCAAATAAAATATATTCTCAGAATAGTTCTACTAATTAGATTATTAATTATTCTGCTACTAGATCAGTATCTCGTTATCTACTGATAAATCCTGAAATATACTCGTTACGACCTACTGTTTTAAATTTTACACATTTTCTTATATTTGGTATTGAGATTTACGTATATTTAAATAGCTTTGATTTATATTTTAGCGTTTAATTTTTAAGAAAGCTTTTAAAAAGAAAGACTTCAAAATAGATTCATAGATTTTGACCAAATCCGGAACTTCAGCTCGTGGTCTGACTATCAGTGTAGTCGAGTAGAAATGTATAGAAAAGCATTTCATTTAGCAATTCATTTGCAAGAGATATACAGCAATCTTCCAGGTACGGTCGGTACGGTTAGGAGGTAGTGCTAAAACTTATCACAGCAGATACTTTCAAGTTTTGCTTCTTTTCTTATTTTATGCTTGAGGCGATAAACGTGCAAGAGGGCTGAGCAGATGAGTCGCTTATTCAATACCGGTCTTTTAGAAAGGAGTACCTACTAAGGTGTAAGTTGAATGAAAAGATTTATTTTCGGATGTAGGTGAAATAATTTTGCCTAAGTTACAAATAGGTACTAAGTAATTTTTCAGCTTCCGTGAAATAATAATACATCGCTCAACTAAAATACAATCAAGTACATAAATCATGGACTGTGCAGTAGAGGCCTAATATTCCTCAGTAGGTCTGATCAGGCGTCATCGTGTAGTCAACAGCAGCCTGTCCCAGGAGACGAGTCGGCCTGTTGCCACTTAAATCGGATTAGTTAGCATTGCCTCGGCTGAGCACTGCCACCACAGGCGTATTAGACGAGATTCAGTTTGCCATCTAATGGGCTAAGTAATATTACAGAACGTCAGCGAAGCATGCGGCTCTACGGAAAGTGATTCTACAGCATATGAAATTAACGTTGCTAATAGGATCTGCATAAACATTGCAGACTAGTTTTTTTAGCAATCTTTTTTGAAAGAACCGTTTACTGGTAATTCCTTCTTAACTAGATTTAATATTATTTAGCTACGGCTCACAGCGCGCAGACTTAAGTGCCCTCTGCTATAAAACATATCCCATCATTCAGTTGCACAAAGGTTAGATTATTAATGTACTTAATTTGCAAATGTTTTACAAAATGCTTGAACTGCTTTGAGAAACTTTTGCAACCTACCGTTTTCCTCATAATATTTTCTCTTATCGCCCAGCAAATGGCAGACATATTTACATTGACTGAAACTAGAGGACGCATACCCATCGCGTTCAAAAGCCGCACGTTCAATGTCCATATTCACTGAGCTACCAGCGAAGTAGTGGAGGAGCGACCACCATATTTGCACAAAAGTACTCAAGTTTTAAACACACGGTTTCAAATTTAATAACAGAACAATCACAGCGGCGCGAGGCCCGGCCCGAGCACCGGAACACGCCACCATCGACCACCGTTTGAACAGAACCCGTGCATAATTAACTTCTCTTTCATCTAGCGTAATGAGGCCGCAGGCTCGTGAGCTAATTAGCGGCGAGTGGAAAGATAAAGATTAACTTTTAATATTTATTTGTTCTGAAATAATTGAAATGGCTTCGGCAATAGGATCTCGGAGAGGAAGGTCACTTAGTTATTAATTTATTTTATTAAAGAAGTTCCATTTCCTTGATCAGCTCAACTTTAAATCAGATCAACTTTAGCAGCCCTTACACAGTTTAAATCCCACCCACCTACGTTAAATTGCAATAAAATAATATTTTTTACTGACGAGTTCAAGTAGACCGATAGAAAAAAAAATGCGTAATGACTGTTTTTTTTTGGTTTTCTCCTGTAAAATGTACTTTACGATTCGGCTGTCAAACATTTATAGACACAAAATAACGGCTATGTACTTATACCGTAAACCAAAAGGCTACGCAAACGAATTGAATCAATCACCCGATCACTTTTAATACTTATATTTTTATTGCAGCTAAGAGGCATGTCTTTGTCTTTGTTTTTCCATGTCAGATATCGCTTGAAAATTCGGTAGAGACACATCGCAACACAGACAAGAACATTCTGTTTTTTATGTCCCAAAAATGTCAAGTATAAAAAGTACGTTTCTAGATATTCAACATGAATCAGCGAAATATGAAATACCTGAGCATTTCTGCAGACAAAGCCGAGATCATTATTCACGAAATCTTCATACATTAAATCAAAGGCGGCAACATTAATCCAACCTGCACAAAGTCGGGATGGCCGCCAGCTCCTGTCTCACGGCGTGCAGCGGGTACCCTCACATTCCCGCCCACGGTGACCAACTACAAGGTATTCGGAAGACGGTCCCTTTTCAACAGCTTTTTTTTCGAATAGTCAAATATTTGGCCAGAACCGCCTGTAGAGACTATGACGTCAACATCGGCAACTCGCCTCAGACCTCTCTTCTCCCTATCTGCTTTGACATGTTGATCGATCTTCGGATACTCACATCCAGCTTTTACATGCTATCTTACACAATCGCCTCAGGCCTTATTAGATAAAATTTGATCTTTCTCTTTACGCGATGATGTTTGTTTCTATAAACTTTTTGTAACCATATGTTCCATTCGACATTTCACGGCTTCGTCTTCAAGAGAGTACATGTGCTGACGATCGTCATTTTTCATCATCTCTTGTAGACCGATCTGTAGCCTTACCATGAGTTTGACATACTATCCTCGCTATCGAAAACTATCGCTTTGTCTCTTTAGTTGTGATACATTTAAAAGAGACAGAGCAATAGTTTACGTTATGTCAGTTTTATATGTCAACTCATGGAAGCGCTACTGTACTAGTAATTGAGCAGTGTTGGGTACCCTACTCCCGTCCGAAAGGAGAAATTTGTTTAATTAATAGTCCAAACGTTGGCTAAGCTCCGGAATTTCAGTTTTTTGCCGTCAAATAAACGATATTGAAATGAAAGGATTATTTCTAATGGCGAATACACACGCTGTGTACTTTTAAATCCAACAAAGTTTATGTTTCATTGAATCGTCTAAATTGCTTTGTTATGCAAATTAGTTACCTTCAATGAGTTATGCCTTACTGAAATCTGCAATATACATGTTTGCGTTTAGTTTTTCTAACTACAAGAGACTACATAATATACAAAGAGTACGATTTTTAAAATATAGGCAACTCAATTAGGTACCTAAACAATTCATGGGCGGCAGTGATTTCGTAAAATCATATAGTCCGTTTGCTCGTTTGTTAGCCTTCGATCATCATAAGCCTCTAGCACATAACAAAAGCTAACTTTTGGCAGTGGTTTTGCTCATTGCATAAAACGATATTTTGAAAGCCTACATGTCAAATATATATGCTTATAATATTGAAACGGCGGCGCGGCGGCACTATTAACCCCAATTTTCAATCATTTTGACACTCATATCAACAATGGATTTGAATAGCCAAATAATTTAAAATAAGTACTACTTATATCAATGGATCTAGAATTCCAGGAGCCTTGTCCAAACCACGTAATGATTACATCCAGCTGGCTGCTCCATTACATCTTATTTGAAACTATTTCCCTCACGTCAGAGGTGGATGGAAGGTGACAACATTGTGAGACGAAATGAAAGGTTTATTGCGCAGAAATATTATTTTGTGTCGTGAAGGTCAGCCTCAGAATATGAAAGTCAATGTCACGTCAAATACAGCTCATCCTTTTGTAGAGAAAATCAATCATCGGCAACGATGGATGTTTGATTATACAGTGTGACAAGTGCCTTTTAGCCGGCAGATAACATTACTAAAGCTCCATGCCGTTTACTAATCCATTGATTGTCGATTAAAGGCATCGATTGGTTTGGCAACCGGATACCGTTTCGCATAGCCAATCGATTGATTTCATCGGTCGACATTGATCGATATGTCTGGTAGCTGTAAATTATCGATTGACGCCCACTACTCCATTCTACCATCGATCGATGCACTCGACCGACGATCGGGGTTAATTGGTCCAGTGACACCCTCGAGCCTGTAGTATTTTACTACTCTTAACTACCTCTGTGGCGCGGTGGCTAGTGGGTCGCAGTTTAAAGCGATGGCTTTGCTTGTGGTCATGAACTCGATCCCCGGATCAAGTCTAAAATTTGTGCTCGGTTTTACTCTAAAGAAATTTTATCAGTGTTAGACGGAAGTCTAGGAAATTGGCGATCTTATACCTTCGTGCTGTTCAAGCATGCAAGCAAGCATGTTCGTTGGTCCTGCGCCTGATCACGTTTTCGGTAATGTTACTCTGTCATTCTGTAAAAATATGAGGATAAAGGAATAGAGAGCAGTCGTTTCTGCGCAAACACTTGTGCATTTTAATAAGTTCTGCGTCAATGGCTGTTGAGACTGGCTGCCATATCCACTCTTTCTATAATATATACTTCTTTTCATCAAAGGTAGTTGTTAAGTGAACTGCTCGTAGTGCAAGGACGCCAGCAGGATGCCTTCCCGAGAGGCGAAGGAATCGATAGTGCCAATTTGAAGCAACAAAGGGGTGATTGTTACCGGCCAACTATACTAGAGAGTTATTCTGAAACCTGTAGCTAAACTATGATAGTATCCTTTAGTCAAGGCATTAAATAACGCCCTGATGAAACATGGAGTACCTAAAATAGTTAGTATATTTATTTCATATTTGAAATTGAACACGGGGCTAATTCACTTGGCAACACAATTTTATTTTTTTGTTACTAATATCTCAGCCTCATACTTTAATCAATTCCAGTCGCTGATTATGATCGAGAGTAGTTTTTGTGACAATTTCAAAAGAGTTCAAGCAGTTAATTCTAATAGAGATTATTTAAAAGTGGTAATTGGTTCCTGGGGTTCATTCTAAACTGGTTTTTGTGTTATAAGTTGACAGCAGCACGTACGGTGTTGCGTGCTCGTGTCCCTGGGCGACGGCAATCACTTAACGTCAGGTGATCTCTCTGATAATCTACAGAGATCTAACATAGATTTGAAAAAAGTCACTACCAAAAGCACCATCATGTCAGTCACTTAAAGCTTATTCCATATAGTTATTAAGGCTACCTGTTGGCTGTAGCTCACGGCTTGATTTTCTTCGCTGTGAGTCTCCGAGGAGGTCGCTAACGACGGCGAAACGTGTCCAACGAGTAGCCCCGTGGACGCTGCGAAGTCTATTTAATACATGTCTACGAAAATCCATTACAAGGGTTGATTTTAAAATGATACGGATCTTAAAGCTTTGTCGTAGGGTAGCTTTGTACAAATTAAACTGAAGCCGGAGTAAAGCCGGTTAAGATGAAAGAGATGTAAGTAGCGGGAGTCCCGCAACAGCACTTTAGACATTAAATAGATTTGTATTATTATACATTTTTATAACGATAACTTGTATAAGCTGTAAGAAGACCGATTCAAGTACTAATCTCGCCTGGAAAATATAATAGAACGTATATTTCCTGTTACAATAAGATTGTTTTCATTTATTTGATAGGTATTAGTATTTTTGACACATTATTGTTTGTTTGTATATTTTATGCCCGAAGAGAATTTCAAGAACTAAGTTAGGTCTCTAGTTAGTTGCAGACCTAGTGAATGGTGGTGGTAACACGTCCAATCAACATTCTAACGATATCAAAACAAATATCTTTGTTGCTATTAAAAATAAATATCGCGAGCAAGAAAATTCTAGAATGTTTTCCAGTAAAACTCCTCCCGTAACGGTTTTAATAAAACTACCAATGTACTAAGTTCAATTACTTAGTCGGGAGTAATTACCAGCGCAAGTGGACTCGGGGTAACTAATAAAACTTGCAGTCGTAATGCGAAGAATTATTCCAACTTTAACTCCTCTACTACTTTGAAAAATAGTACGTTGTTTAGGGTTCAGTTGTAAAAAGGGATCTCTATTAGCCTCTTAAGACCAACACGTGAAATAACCACTACCTTATTTTATAACTTATCGTAAAAACCCACTGGACAAAATTTTGCACAAATGTTTTTTTTTCTGTCATACCCAGAGTCATGTCACTGCATAGGGATCAGAATTACCTGTTGGCTTAATGAATCCCATAACACTCAAATACGGAACAAACATAAGGTTCAATACACACCTACGTAGGTTTGCCCAAAATAAGACAAGCTTTGCAGCAGCGTGGAGACAAGTCACTTCGGTGAGCGACATCGAGCCTTTAGGATATTAATAATGCTTGTAAAACGAGTATAATTTTATGTTCATAGGTTCCCTGGAACTCCTGGATGATTACATTAATCATTCATGAAATGAATTTATTTCGTTATTCTGTATTAGGGTATTTTATTACGTCCCGTTTTTAACCATTGGTTACGGAACTCTTAAAAAGATTTGCAGCAATTCGTACTCTCGAGACCATAAATGACTAGAATATATCTTTTTTGTGATCGAAAGACTAATTTATCTATACTTAACAACTTTTTTCAAAAACACTTGAGACATACCAACGGAAGCCAATTCGTTTATTGTAACAACGAACTTATAGTGTACCCAGCGCACTTATTCCCACCACCTCTCAATCACAAACTGCAGGTCCCCATCTTATAATAATAATAATTATTATTAACACCCACATGTCCCGGTAGCCCCCGCAGACCACTTCCCAACACACATTAGTTATCCCAGACGTCCCCGAGCATCCAACATTATAATGTGTCTTTGGAGAGTTTCGAGCGCACCTCGCCGGCTGTTTGTCACGCGGAAGCTCTATACTGGCCTTTATACGATGGTGCTACGTACAGTGTGAATGTAATAAATAGCTTGACAGAACTTTATGTAATGTAGAAAAAAATACCCTTGAGATTACAATGCTGAGCAGCTGCTGACTACATACTGTCAAGTAAACATGTCTGTCGATTTGTAAGTTATGTGTGTATAAGAATTGGTTGATAACGAAAAAATCGTAAGTTTATTTTAACGGCACCATACTGTTTTATTCATATAAAGGTGCTCACTTCACAGTTTCATAAATAAATAACACTAAAACGTTTTGTAATGCAGTATGGTTGAATTGAAAAACGAGCGAAGATATAATAGATATTTTACTTAAACATTTCATTTTTAATTTATGAAACCAAGAAGTGTGCATGTAGTGCTCACTTCTGAAACGTATGGAATATACGATATGAGCGGGTAGATGTATATGACGTAAATTAATACACAAATATAAAGAAATAAGCAGTCGAGACTAATTTAATTCCACAATGTAACCGCACGGTGTAAATCCACCACAGTTAAGTCAACCGACTGACGCTAAATCTCAACAGATTTACAGCTTACAACACGCGTAGTCCACGCGAGTACTTTCGTCCGTCCGGCGCAGACCCCGGACTCAGTGGATCCAGAGTAGATGTCCAGAAACAAAGCTCATTCACCTCACGCGAATCTGTTGAATGTGTGAGTCTTCAAGTGAACACAGCTGGTATTTCCGCTAAAGCAAATGCAACTGCTAATTATGTACCTAAATTTATATATACAATAAAATTCATTTCATTTCAGCCGCCCATAGACATCAGCTGGTTGATGGTTGGGTTAAATTTTCTGGTCTGGGTGCCACGTATAATCTTAACATTTTTACGTGTCGCTATTATTGTGTTCCAAACAGTCTATAATTATTCTAAAAAGTTTATAAACAGATTATTGTTGTTATACTTCAAGTAGTCCAGGGTAGGTATGCTAATTACATCCGAAGCTTCCGACATTAATTTTCTATTACTATGGTAAATATCTTATTCAGCTCCAGCAAGGAAGCTTTTCTCGGGGTGAGACAGCATTTTTAGTTAAACTTAATTGAAAATGCATAAGAACTTTTTGCAGCGACAAAATTCACTGAAGAATTTAATTTTCTTTTCTTTACTTTTGGATTATTTTTAAGTAAGTAAGCTATGAACACCCGTAATACCAGTGAGTCACAAATGGTTTTTGTATTTGGCACTTATGACCTTACGGGATAACTCCTTGATTGAGGTACCCTTATTCACAAGGCAAAAACACATAAGGGTACCGGTCACACAGCATAAGCGTTGTTTCATGCCGTTCTTCTGTGAGACTTCACTATCACTTCGATCGGGATGACTTCTATGGTTAAAGCAATCAAGATCTTACAATTAAGTTTAAACCAAATAATTTTGACTTCAAATATTACTACACATCATCGTCATCTCAACGCAACGTTAGGTCCCGGTTGCGTCCTATCGCTTTGGAGTCCGGGGTCCGTTTTCCTGTCCCGAATCCGTTCACACGGTTTTAGGCATCCATTATGGTAAGTTAATTGGTTATTCCAATATTATTATTATACACTTCACTTTAATTCCACTGTACTACGACTTCGATTAAATGTTACTAGAAATTTCACTTCATTTTCCCGTTAATGTAAACCTATGTTTATTAATAGGGACCTCGTTACATGCGAAATCAATTTGTGCTTTAATTAAGTCTAGAAGTTGGGACACTGTTTAACGTTTAAACTTCGATATCCCAGCTCCTGTGCCATCGTAGCCAGCAGAACTCCACGGGTAACTGCTTGCTATTCCGCAGCGAGATGCAGGCTGTTGATATAGCCGCGCGACCGCTGTCCGCGCGCGGGGACTTGTCGAGTGCATTGTGCGATGTGGAGCGCAGTGTCCACTAGTAAAGTGTCGGGGTACAAAAAAGGCGGAACGCTTTGGCGTTGTAACTCGACTGAGGGAAAGGAAAAGAAAGGGTAATGATTTTATTTAATGAATTAGGATGAGAACATAACCATAAAAAATATTTTGCTTATCATCCTAATTCAAGATGTGCCATAAATAATATCTAACTATATATCATCTCTTTCTTATCTACGAAATATCATCATCTTAACTACGAAACTGTGGCCTAGCATGACTTCGTTTTGGTACTTAATTTATGCGCTGGGCGTCAAAGTTAACATAATACTACTTATCTATCTAAAATAGGTTTTTCGAGAATATTACTTTGTCAATTACTTAAACGCATTAGTTTGTTAGATAAGAGGTATTTACATTAACCGACGAATGTATAACCAAACGCTCTGCTTAATAACTAATTAATTACCTGTCAAGTCAATTTAGAAAACTACATTTTCTCAGTTTTTTTTTGGTCTGGGTGTTCTGAGTTGACGCCGCCAGTTAACTATCGTTACCGGTACTCAGAGTAGGTACAAGGGTTGCTCTAGTTTGAGACCAGGTTGATTGGGGTGATAGTCTGCCGCATTTGAAATGCGTTCCAATATAGACTAACCGAGTTGTTGTCTTAGTAAGATGGGTCCTCCACTTTAGTTATTCCGTATGTTACTTCGCGCGGTCAAGAGTCCGAAGTTAGTCCCCGACCGTATCGGGCATCGCATGTACCGACGTAACCGATAAATATTTATGAACAAACTTATTTAATTTGGGGCGTCCTGTGTTGGGGCAACGCGACGAGGGGGGGGGGGGGGGGGGGCACTAGAGGACAACTTACAGTTTAGAATAATGCCGCCGCTTTGTCAGCTGTCTTGGGGCTCCGCTTTTGTCGCCGCGGCTTTCTCCAAAGAAACTTTTTATAAAATATACAGCAGCACCGGTTGATTTAGACAACATTTCAGTATCTAAATATTAGCCTTACAAATATTAATTTCACACCCCAAATAGATTCCGCGGATCTATAGGTTCTCGGTGAGTCCCTGTGTAGGTGATATACTACAACCGATACCTACAGAACTCTATATTGGACTATTGAGGTAAATGGATGATGTCAAATAAATACCTTCCTACATAATGATACCTTATGCTTATGCTAAATACTTATGAAACCAACCAGTTTATGAATGGTGATAAACCTTATTTCATATAAATTACAACTGTTTGTACCGAATGCCCTCAAGGGATTCATTATTAAGTTTTACACACGAAAATATACTTTATTACTGCTTCTTTATTGATTTTAGGTATTAAAATTTTTCAATAATCTGTTTGCAATAAACTCCAAAAGCAATAGTCTGAGCTACATTCGTGTTCATGAAATTAGCTTATTTCTAGTCCAATAGATTTAAAATAAATGCTAGCCGTTAAAACTTCATTTTGCTTCAAAAAATATGGACAGATTTATATTCATGGAAGATAAACCTATTGTTGATATTTTTTTATTCTTGGCTGATGCTAGAGGCGAGCGGGTAAACGGGTCACCTTTAAATTAAACAGCGCCACCTATGAACTGAATGATTAGGAGTCGCAATCCATTGCCGAGAGAAGAGTACCCTTCCACCAAACTCTCACATGCCCTGATCGTGGATTTCAGTACCAAATAGATTGGTACCGGATGCCAGCGTCAAAATTTTCCAAGTCGTAACAGAGCAAACTTTGAGAAGCGCTGCTATAGATGGATTAAGGTCAAACTTCCTCGTTGTAAATAGAAAAAATATCGGCTAAAAAGCAAAATAATGTAAGTAGGTACTGATTGAGCGTGTGAAGCCGCGGGGCGGGACGCGGGTGCGCGGGCGACGCGGCCTCAGCACGGGCCGGTAATTGATCGCCCCGGGGCCAACGTAGATTGATCGCCAGCAACCCTATTGACTTTGGTTATTTTTTACCCAAAAAAGTGACACAGGAAAATAGTTTCAGCTCCATTGTAGGGTTAAAGCTCCAAGATTAATTTATTTTCGTAAATGTAATTGTATGTCTGATTCGTAACTGCCTCTTTGACGATTGCCAAAAACTCAATGTGAATAAAGTACATACCGGGTTCGTAGTACCGCTGGCTATAATTCTATCCGCAGCTCTTTCGGTGCAGAAACATTTTTTTAAAAGACACTGAAAGCAGCAGAGAAGATGAATGTACTTAACTCGAGGTAGTTTTCATTAGGATGCCATTAGCCGTGTAGCTGGAGGCATCTGAATCACAGAACTAAGGCCTTTGATAAAAAATATGTAATTTCGTATCCATGACACTTTTCCTTAGGATTGTGAATAATAAAAGAAAACTTTGAAACGCAGTACGCTTTGAGCCTTCAAGCCATACAACTCCAAAAACATAAAAATAATAATCTCCTTGAAACATCGTCCCGCGGGGGCGGAGTTGCTCGGCTTGTCACCACAACGTGACGTCATACAAGCGACTCTTTAACCGCAAAGGAGTTTGTCTAGCGCGGGTACCGTTTGTGCAGGAGAATGGAATACCAACAACGCAAGGCTGATTTCCACCCGACCTGTGCAATGAAGGTATGCTATATATACTAGTATATAAAAACATATTATTTGCACAAGGAAGTTTAAGTATGTATAATCAATTCCATCAAAAACAATACTTGTCAAAAAAAAACAAGTTTTGCAACTACCGTAAAAAGTGGTGAAATCCATGTTTTGCCAAGTCGGTTATTCATTTATTGACTTAGAGTCCGCTAGAAGTGCCTTAGAATTTTGATGATCGGTGAGTCAGTGAGTCAGTCAGTATGTCACAAAATTAAGAAACTAACCCGTTATAATTCTTAATCTACTAGTTTAAATTAAATGAAATTTGAAAGATACCGTGTCTTTACAATTCCTGCATGGTTACTGAAAATACAGTCTTCTAATTTTATCCACAACGAAGTTACAGGGGGTTGAAAATGGCCTAAATTGCTTCGAGAAAAGGATGGTACGGCCGTGCCGCTTTTGCTTGACTTGGCGGGGGCACTGCCGTGCCTCCAGGTCTATTGCCACGCACTTTTCTTTCCCCAAAAGGAGGCAAAAAGCTAGATTAATTAATACATTATAATTAGTTAAAAGAACTTTCATCGAAATTTAATACATTTGTAAGCGCCGTCGGCATGCCATGTTAAGATTTCGTACACCACACAAGTAGGTAGGTAGGTTTCGAATTTTATTCGCGAGAGAAATTTTGTGCATCCAATGCTGCATCATATTCCAAATTAAGCAATACGCTAGAACGTAGCCCACCTAATACCTGACAACTCACAGCGAATGGTCGGCGAAGCATCAAAAAGTATATCCAACAAATGTTTAGCTCAGCGCACTGGTGGAAAAGCTTTAAAGCCGTTAGTTAGGCTTTGTCTGGTAACCGAGGTGACTAATGGAATTAATTCTAGGAATTCCTCCGCAGTGTTTCGACTTACAGCCGTTTCCAGACGATTATCTCGCTTCCGAGAATGAATGAACCTTTTGTGTGACTTCAGTGAAAACATTTATGAGCTAAAAAAGAGGAGACGTTTATTTTTAACGAAAAGAGTAACATAAGAACGGCCTCACACCTCCCAATAGAAACCGTGACTATATAGGTACAGATGAAGACAAGTAACGGGATAGGATTACCCATGTAATCCCAAATAAGTATTGGGGTTTCACTGAGTTAGGTGTAATAAAGATACAGCTGATCTGACTCAAACTTATAAATTAGTATTTAGAATTTAGTCTAAGCAGAAAAAAAAGTAATGAACAAGTCACATATTGCGCGACCTTCGTCAATCAATCCGGCAAAGTTCGGCAAAAGTTTCAGATTACTACTGAGAAATCCCTGTCGTGGTTTTTTCAGTTTACTCGTAACAAACAACAAATATAAACATTTTCCATCCTCTTTTTACAATGCTGCTAGCTGCGACCCGAACAGTAATAAAAGCTTATGTGTTTATCCAGGCTACCGGCTTCTTGCATACCAAATTATATCAAAATTGGTCCTCAGATGTTTGCCCGGTATAATAATAAATCCTCCAATCGATATTTGATTACGGCGGCCAAGCTACGTACAAAGGACAGGCATATTATAGTGTTCAAGTGAGTGCGCAAACAGAGGTGCACTCTCTATTCTCTTACATAATTCAGTGGAATACCAGTATGACATGGTTGAAGAGAGATCGGGTGCAGAACCTACATCTGAGCGTAATTTTCGAGGCTCTTCGGCTCATTGACAAAGACACAGGCCTGCAATCCTAGTGCATAAGTCACTGAATTTAAGTCAACTGCCTCTAATTTTGCCCATAAAGCTTATTATTATTAAGTGCTTATTAGGCTTTCTGATTTTTGGTGGATGACGTAGGAAAAAACACTCCTACATTACGGATAAAGTTTTTCTTCAACATTAAATGACTATCATTAGGATTAAGAATGATGCATATTCTCTCCTGTCTTGTTTACTCCCTATGTCTAAGCTACTATTCCTACCTCCTATTTATTATCTTATATTATCTTCCACACAAAATATTTCCGTTGCAACCCCTAGCCTACCCCTGGCGCTAGTGAGTTTGTATCTCCACACTACTTTGCATCTCGGCAGCATCCGTTCTCTTAAGCCGGTTGATAGGTTTTTAGCCGGCACTTAGCGCGAACGCCATAGCGCCAGGGGAAGAATTGTTTTACGGTAAGCTCATTTTACTCGCTGCGATATGCGCTTACAAGAAAATAGCTCTAAATAAATAACAAAAACAGGTTAGGTATCTCAAAAAGGTATTCCAAGAATCACTTTTAAAACTCGGGTACTATGTAGTCGACATAGAAAAACTATCCAGGAGAGGTAGGCACTACGCTTTAGCTTTTTAGTCCAGGGTACGATTGGATTTTGATATTGATACAGGATTTGGAGAGCCCACGATGAAGCGAATGCTCTGATATTCGTGATCCTTTAAAGAACAGTGAAACTATACTAGACCGAATGAATTATGGTCATATGTTTCAGAAACTATCCGAAACGTGCAGTTTTCCTCACGAGATTTTCCATCACCGCCACGCTAATGATAAAACTCACTGAGATATTTTGGGTAAAATCTACGGGTGCATGCTTGGACTCAAATCAACCGACTAAACCTGTCATATGGAGTCCGCGTTCTAATCCACTGAGCTACCATTAGTCTATGATTAGTGTAGCAACGTTTGTCGATAATCCCTTACCCTTGGATCTTGACTCACCTCCTGGTTATCCAAATAGTTGCTGATGCAGGCTACCAGCAGTGCTATTTTAGTGCTGCTGGGTTGATAACATTTTCTCAGGTATCAAAACCAGCTTACGTAATGATAATATTATAATTACGATGATATACAGAAACCCTTTGTACTCGTATCTCACAAAAGTTCATTGTGAGTGTACTGAGCTAGATCCCGCAGCAACCCGTTCCCGCGCGTCATGATCCCGCCCTCATTTAGCCGCGTGACTCTATCATTAATAATCCTAATGAAGCCATGCGTCGTTATAATTTGCCGAACAATGCACCGAGGATAATGCGATACAGTAATTGTATTGTACCACCCGATTGTAATTTAGCACCTAAATGTATGCTTTTGAATGGCCGGATCGTGTTAACACTCTATTAGAACTGTATTTGTCGTAATACCGCTGGAATTAGGCTAGTCATCCAAAATACAAGCATACACTATCCAAATTTCTATTATTCAGTTGAATAACCAGACGGGATGGATATCGATTCCACATTTACATTAGCAGTCCGATAAATAGGACCCAAAATAGAGGTCTTCAAACCATGAGTGAATAGATAAAAATAAGTAATAAAGGCAAGCCAATAATATTTATATAAAAATATGATTAACTACATTGCTTTGCGCACAACACATAAATATCTGGGTTTCAAAATTGACCTAATATCTGGAATTTCACGGTCTTGTTCCTCTCTCTGCTTCAGAAGTCGTAGCCGCCAATTCAGATCTTTTGCTTTCACTATTACAGTTCACTGTTCAGACTTTATTTCGCGAAAATAAATTATATAAAATACAAATAGGACACACTAGATTACCTTAAACGTCAACGAATGTAGAAGTACAAATAACGACGCATTCCCTCAGTACACTAGTCTAATGAAGTATGTTTCCTCAATCAGAATAAGATTTTCATATCCTCAATAGTTTTTCGTTATACGCACTGCGATGTGAATTATTTTAATTGAACCTATTAGCATTTGGTGTTTAAAACAAGTTCCGTCTAAGTTACCTGGACTCAAGTTATAAAGCTCGGGTGCGGCGAGACAGCTCCTCGTTCATGGGGTACTTAACATTCTGAGCCGCGCGTTGCATTATAAACCACACGTGATGCTCGAGGAATCGGCTCGTTGCTGCAGGCGAGTGAACGCGCCAGAGGTGAAGAGAATACTCACACAATATTAATGCACTAGTATATAATGTACAATTTATAAAAACGGTCGCTATGAATAGTGCTAGTAGGTACATATTATACAGTGTGTAGCTGTGGACATTTACATCCCTTTAACCACGTATTCTAAAAACCATTCTGACCAATATTCGTTCAATGACTTTTGAAAATTCGCATAAAAAAATTTCATCTTTCCATACAAAGTTGGTCACGTAACTTGGTCATTTTGTATAGAGATTTCGACGAATTCGAAAAGTTGTTGAACAAAATGTCGTTCAGAATGGTTGATAGAACATGTGTTTAAAAGGATGTAAATCTTCACAGATACACCCTGTATAACAATATTGAATTTTTCATGAAAATTGACGACACCCTCGAGATACAGGCAGGGAGACGGTGGAATAAAATCCCAGTTTCAGTCAGGCGGTTTGAGGTCATTATTCCGGTGACACACATTGCTTGCGCGATGTAAAAATGAATAGTGCCATCTGCCGGAATAATGACGAACCGCCTCCTTGTTTGCTTTGTACTTGATGGTATCTAAATGATGATGACGCCGTGTCTTTTGTCCGACTGCTAACAGATCACTCTTTTCTTCAACAAAAATTATATTACACCCAATTTCTCAGTTCTTAAATATTTTAAATGAGTATGCTGAGCTACAAGATATATCCATTTGATCCATCTTACAAACTTCTAAATTCTACTAAGAAAATGGACTGGTCAAAACTTTGGATATCCATTGTTTTCCGACTGAATGGTTGATGCGATGAAAACTGTTTTCAGGAAGTTATCGACAGGAAAATATGATATAATATTGAAGCTTTTGAGTTAAAATCAAAAGTAGCTCTGTTATGGAAATACAGACAAACTTGCTGGACTTAATTAAAGCGGGAATTAACACAACATTTATTATTACGGACATTGTTTTGTTCTAACTTTAATTAATTACGGTTATAATAACGACGCGAATAACTAAAATTGGTAGAGAAAATGCCTATGTTGTTGTAAACTAAGGTTAAAATGGACGCATTTAGGTACTTGAAGATTTTTATTGGTGAAAGAAATCTGAGCAGTCCTGGGTAAGTGAGAGGTAATCGGTAAGGTACGAGTATAATAATACGCGACACCACACTGACAATTTTTATTAAAATTCTGACTAAATCTAGCAGCGATGAACACTCCAAAGGTCTATCGCGTTTGACTGAGATTAAAGTACGAGTACATAGAGGCGTCTATTGATCTACGACCGTCACAACGGGATCCCGTGAGCGACAAACGCGGCAAAGAATTTCCGATTCGTGAAATGTCAATCAATAATATTGACAGGAAGCCGTCAAATTACTTTTATTATCATTCAGGATGTAGGAATTTATCAAAGGACGTAAACATTTTTCCACTAAAGAATTCTATAAGGTCTAAGAAGTCGAACCACCTCTGACCCGCAATACACATAATAGGTTTTACATTCAGAGTTATTCACCAATTTGACGAACGAGACTGAGACTCAATATTCTAAGGACTCAATACTGTTACAACTTATTATTTCGACATCTAAACGCACTTGAAAAATAATTAGTTTTCGATAATTTTGAAAAACAATTTTGGATTATCAATATACATCTCTCCACCTATTTTCGTGACAATCGGTGCAGAAACGGCGGAGAACGAGCCAGAACAGATAGACAGACAGACGGACAGACATACATGACGAAACTATAAGGGTTCCTAGTAGACTACGGAACCCTAAAAAAATTGCTATATTTTCGATGAATGTAGTATCATTAAAACGTTTTAACATAAATCAAAATGTTGTTAGTGTAGTGTACCACGGGTAAGCCCCAGCAATACAAGGGCTCAGAAACTTCACTAGAATTTATGCTATAACTGTTCACAGATTTGTTCAAATTCAATGTGAGAGCCGTTTCAATAGAAGCCAGTAAAATCACGTTAACTCTTGTTTGAATTGTAACATTTGTAACTGATTAATTGTGAGTTTTATTCATACTTCAATAAATGTATTAACCTTTACAGCTCTTGCTCAATTCTCCCACTAAGCATTGCTCATGGATATGGGAAGAGGAAGACATTATCAATATATTTTTTTCATAAACTAAATTTAGTTCCTAACTATGTTCTGGTTAATTAACCAGAAGACTAAACAATATGCATAAAAAAACTGTTCAATATACCTATATTGGAGGAGAAGATGATTTCGGCATTGCGCTCTAAAGCTAAACATTTCGGGATAGCTCCGTATTAATTTTGATATCACATGCTATACTGATAGTAACGCCGCCTACGCCTAACCTAACCTACCCACCGATACGGTATGCAAACGGACTGCCCCCGACCTATACCGTTGATATAACGTTCATCCATCAGAGTAACTAAATAAATACCCATATATACTCGTATGTAGGCAACCACTGGTACTAGTAACGTACACTATGCTAAAATGAAACCACATTTCTCCCGGAACCCTAAACCTGCCTTACTTCAGGCTGTCGGAACAAAACAGTGTTTGCGCAGTATGCAGTTTCAATTTACAGTGACTATTTTACTCTGTGTGCTTTAGTACAGTCAATTTAGTCAATAGAGGCCTGCCCATGTGCCCTGCAGTATGACAGTCAATAGGCTGATAGCTTGTTTACTTTTTAAATGTAATTCGAAAACTACTCTCAGAAGCACATAATCATCAAAGCATAGGTAATTTTGAAACATACGCGTTGATTTCATGATTTAATTAAGTAAAACGTTTTTTTTATTTACAAATTTGTAAAGTCAGCTATGAGCGGTTATTTGTGCTACACTTAGAGGTAAGGCAATAGTTTTTGGTTATCATTATGTTCACTACTGTAGATATCCCCAGTCATTTTATTTTTTATTATTATTATTCAAGCTGAATTGAACCTCAGAACAGTGTAATTTTAATACAATTTCGTTTTCATAATAAAATCATACAAGTACAGTCAACTCCAAAAATATGTATACACTTTAGGACCTTGTCACAATACATATGTATAAACACGACTTCTGTTTTCTTATACAAATGTATTGTGACAAGGTCCTAAAGTGTGTACATATTTTTGGAGTTGACTGTACCTAAAAAGATTTTAACTACTAGTTAGGCGTTATTTATCAGGTTGCTACGCCGTAGCCACGAATCGTAGCAGCTGCAAGCTGCCGTAGCGGCTACGAGGCTACGCGTAACACACTGCAATATTTTTTACCGCTGGGTTTTATCAAGGCAAATCTTGTTGCCTCGAAATCATTTAGGTATGATATTGATATTTTAAATCAGAACTGAACTAGAAAATAAGTGGTTAAATTAGCATGAATTTCTTAAAAAATAGTAGTCCTGAAGTACGATACCGTATCCATCCAACGCCGACAAATCCATGGACGGAACTGTGGAAACGCTTCGCGAAGCTTATGAAGTTCCCAGAAAATTTCAGCGCTTCTGGGTGGTGCTGAGCTTGCATCTAGCTAGAGCCAGCAGATGCAACACGTACAAAAATACGTATAAAGAGTCTACTGTTCATTTCATAATACAAATAAATTCCCTTTCTGCTAATCTTTTCAATTTCAGTTGAGTCGAAGAATCCTCGACAAACTCATCCTGTTCTAGGTACTGAGTAAACGATGCAGACTGCAGATAGTTCCACGTGCAACGCTCACGTCCCTACAGTTTGCATTCCTCAGTTAATGGAAGCGACTCCGGACGCGAAGCTAATAGCCAGAGGAAACATGAAGCAAAATCTTCTTTAGTAACAATTGACCTGTGCTTGGACAAAAAATATCATTGTGCTAGATTCAAAAATACCCAATAAAACAGAAAAGCACCGTTAAAATATAGAGTTACAAAAATAGGGTGTCGAACAGTTTTGACACTGAACGCAGGCTGACAATGATATCATAGACTTTGTTGACCAAAGCATTTACAGTATATTGTAGCATATATGTTTTGCGATGTAGGCAGGTGACAATGTTTGCTAACTGCGAAATTAGTTTGTTTTATTTAACTGGTGATAAAAAAACGTCACCTGTATCTATAATATTGGATTATGTGACTGTCATATAGTAGGTTACGGTTATTGAAACACGCATGTGATTTTACATACCAAATTTTAGCAGTCTCATACACTACTTTATCTCATGTTTTAATCATTAAATTAACTGGCCTTCACGCTAACATTTACAAAACCTGTTACCTAATGTAAACAATCGAACCTTTAACGTTGTAAGACCCAAAAACTTTTTAATAAGCAAAAACAATTGATTTTCTATTGTATCTTCTGTCTAAGCCTTAATAATGTTAATGATCATTCTAGCACACTTATTTTTTCTTTAAAGCTATAGTATGGTCTTTACCTTTGAGTTGTTAATTTGAAGATTATGATATGGGTGTAGATAAAAGTATTAAGCGTTGAACTATTTCTTCGTTCACACGTGGTGCACGCGGTACATTATGTCAGCTGCCAGGTGACTTGTCTTGCAGGCGGGGGACACATGCTCGCGTCAATGACGATGGATCTTCGTCTGCAGTATGATATTGCGGAAAAATTCAGCTTCAGTAAGTGCAGACGTGTTTTTAAAATTGACTGGGTTGGTAGCAGCTTAGTATTAAATACTTTAAGAGTAGCCAAAGAATAACCTTTGTAAATTACACCGTAACTATACCTTACAAAAACGGCGTGCTTTCTATTGACTTAAAAACTGTAAAAATTATACTGCTAAGAAGTTTTTTTTCTATTTTGAACATAAAATAAGTTTTCAAAAACCTGTGCACACAGAACTGGATAAGCACGAAACAACTATTTGGATTTAGTGTAAGGAGAGCAATCACTACAATATTACAAAAATATAAATAATTAAAACTGAAATTAACGCGATGTTGATTAAATTACATTGCTTGCTTGGTAAGTATTGCAGCAGCTGCAGTCACAGGCGGACTGTTTTAATAATAATTATTATAATGCAACGCAAAACAATGTCATTAAAATTATGAAGTATCCTGTGCTGGAAATACCTGGAAAAGTTGAAATGCATATTAAATTATTCACTTATTTCAAACTTTATTGCACAAAAGGTTTTCAAGAGGCATTATCTACCAGTTTGGGTTGAATTTATCCTCTCTGTATGACAATTATTTATAATGCAATACATCATTGTATAAATCTACATAGTAGTTACTACCCAAAATATTCATACGAAATATAAATGATGAACTTTTTATGATAGCAAATACTCACCTTAACCTGATAAAAAGCAATAAAGGAGAGTTAATGTTGCACTAGCTACGAGCACGACGTGATTGCATCTCGTGAGCGATGACAGGTCACTGGATAAAAACGTGAGCCTTAAATTTAAATAATTTGAATAATGTTAACAATTGTATTTGTGAAAACAATGAGAGATCATAACAAATAACCACCACATAATCCACAAATGCCCAAATGAGCAATCGTTCATCGCGACTAACTCTAACAGGACACCACTCATTCGAATGAAGCTAAACGTTCCCCCGCTCAAATATCGGCGAGCAAACAAGCGGCGTCCGATTCATCGCGCCAATCCGCTTACACCACTACACTACACTACACTACTAGAACTACAACAACACTACACTATCACGTAATGGTGCATTTGCGCTGAACAAACGGCTAACGGGCATCGGGATTGGACGGGCGCTATGCAAACGAGATATAACACAAAGTATATTTGAGGAAAGTAGGACACAATATGGTTTCTTTCAATGAAGTAGGTATTTGTTTAAGTAAACGATGGTGTCTCACTGGTGATTTATTGGACAGCTAATAATTAACTTACTCAATACAAATAAAATGTGTTTAGTGCTAGCTTGTTAACTCCTCAGTATTTCCAGGAATCACACTAGATTCTAAGCGACAATGGTTCCCCCCTATTGCTGTTCTGGCTGGTAGACTAAGTTCTGCTGGATAAATAAGACAAGTAACATACACACATCAGCCAGAAAGTCTTATTTCTTTATGTAAGGGAAGGGAATCGAATGATTTGCAAAATATCAATAAACTCTTCTAATAAAAAAGGGCAATTTAAGTATCTCGAAAAAATCGCTGCCAGCAAATAAGACTGCCGTATTGTACTAACGGTTATTGTTGTATCACACATGTATTATATTCTGTGGAGTAAAAAATATCTGTCCGCCTAATTTTCGATTTTTTTTTAAATATGTGAAGACATTTAGACTTACTTTTCAATCATTGTACTATGTCTAAGTCAAATGCTATAGAATTTAAATTTTGTTGTACAATACAGGCCAACAAATACGAGTAGTGCACGCTGAAACTATTGACAAAGCGATAGATATTGCCTATTATAGTAACGTCACTTTTGACAAATACTCAGTGTGAATATTTGGGTGAGATAAACCTTTTGGCCCGTTGTCGTATACTGTTGGAACTTACCCCATACGCCAAAGGGCGTTGATTCGATTCCCACTCTGTTAATTATTCGTGTGATAAACATCGTGATAGTTGTCTCTGGGTGTAACAGAGTAAGCAGCACTTGCGTTGTAATTCGTTTACCGGAGGCTGAATGCGGGAAAATAGAAAGTTCCCATTTTGGCGACACATTTGTGACACCACGGGTGTGAACGGTGACAGCAGTTTACACAGCGCTCTCGTAGAGGTTTCTTCATCTATCAACTATCACATAAACTTCTTTTCTAAGCTGATCACGGTATGTTCTTTGCTTCAGAATTAATCAATTTGAAAGTAGGTTATGACGAGCTGTTAATATTTTCACTGTGGGAACTCAGTAAATGTTTTATGCAATAAAGAATATCTGGCCATCAATCTTGCTGTTTGACAGTGATAAAGGGAAGAGGAAAACTATTCAATAAGTCTTCTCTATCAACAAGGCATCAGTTGTTACTGACATTTACACGAAAACTAAAACTATTTGCTGTCGTTCCCAGAATTTCCAAGTAATGTTTCGGATGTATGGGCGAATTCTGGGAACCACTACAAAGACTCTCGCTTATAATTTTATTATAAGTGAATACTGTAAAGGTAAACTATTTAATCACACGATTTATGAACGGTTGAGTTAGTCTTGATTTACTATTATCGACTTTATCGCTTGCTAATATGAGTGCTTACAAAGCCGAAATCTTTGCCTTGGCAACAGATCTGCCAGGTAAGTATGTACAATATGTAAGTTCAAATGTACTCCGCCTTAGAAACCTGTTCGCCGTTATAATCAATTACGTTAGTAAGTAATAATATAGGTACGTTATAATATTTCAAGTTGTTGGTCGCGTCCTTATAACGGTGGTGGTTATCAAACCATGTTATCTTAGGACTTTGTGATACTCTAACACAGCTCACATGAGAAGAAGAAGAAGAAACCATTAATTTGTTTGATAATGTCGGCTGTAACATTACCAAGTAAAGTGTTAACATTTTGGTACTGGGTGTAATCCAGCTTTCGTGTTAAAGTACATTTTACCTTGAACAATACTAGTAGTGTATATAAATTATCTTATGTCAGTTCTTATCCCTAATAGTGAAAGAAACTGCCAAGTAAGTAGATCATAGTTATATTGTAAGCTTCACTTTCGCTCCGCGGTGCGACCGCGCAATTACAACGTTGCTTATGACCACAGCAGCGTTGAAATATTCCTTTTAACACAAAAATAGTTGAGATTGCACAAAACATTACCGACATTGCATCCCCAGCGCTCGTGATTGCAAACGCGCTCGCGTTCGGCTGTTGGAATCCAACCCTTCGTATCATCGTATAATAGAGACGATATTCCCGTGACTCAGCTACGCGATAACTTGCATTGTTTATTTCTATTTTATTCCATTTTGCTTGCGTTTTGTGCCAATGATTTGGTGTATTTTTAAAGCTTCGACGGTTTGCTGTTAAATGGGATTCTTTTGTATTTCAACCACTACGGTAAGTATGAGTAGGTTCAAGTTAAGGCAACCGCACCAAAAACAACATGTTGTAGCATAACTTGCGCTCACAAAAAGTATTCAGGCCTAAATTTGAGCTAAGACCTAACTTCACAAAATCTAGGACACTTTATTAAAATATGTTGTTTGGCTATTGCGATACATTTGTTACCGCCGCACTTATTACCGCTAAAAAAAAGCTTACTTACTACTTAGCTTACTTATGAGAATATCATCAGTATATTTTAGAATTCTGATGTTAATTTTGGAGGAATATTAGATTTGAAGCTTGCTACGTAAGAGAGAGATCTTGAAAAATTACCCAATTACCAATTTTATGAAGTCTGAGGTACGGCAGTTAAGACCTGCTATTAAGACTGTGACAGTCGATTTTCATTGAATTTGCAGTTCGTTTTATATCCAAAGAACGTCGTTCACGTGATAACTCGCTTGAAACATAGTTGCAGTGCTTAAAACGGCACAATTCAATGTTTTTTACATACACAATAATAACGGGAGTGTATCGCAATGTAACCGATTAATCAAATACCCAAACGGGAATCAAATGCGGAATCCTCCGCTGTGACATAAAGGATAAGTTCTTTCCATAAAAAACTAACTTGAAATTAGATTGTGTCTGTCTCCGTCTCACATTGGGATCGCACACTGATGCTGGGTTCAATTCCGCGATATTACGAGAACGAGCCCTCTACACGTGGCGCCTAATAACCGGCTCTCCACCGAATATCTTATTGAGCGACTTAATATCAACGTTATTGAACTCAACATCAAACGTGATTCCGAGCGCACGGCTGACGAAAGTCAAGTTCATCGTTGTCAACGTAAAATGTAACGATTTTGAATTATAAGTTTAGTCTAGGTACATACTGCTTCAAAGCCCGGATGTTACTTTAATTTTAACTGAATAACTAAATTCAGTACTCATGATGAGGGGGCGTGGTGATTAAGCCTAATCCCATCATAGTAGTGATACCATGATTTCTATGATGGAGGCCTTTGCCCTGCAGTGGGACAGTATATAGGCTGATACTTTACTTTTACTCATGGTGACTGCCTTACCTTACATTATGATCAAAAACACAGACCTTTACTGGCGCTAGCTATTGATAGTGATCCTGAACTTTTTAGACCCAATAAAAAAGTAAGTCGTAATTACTTTTTCTTTATCAACCTTATGAATTATAAGATTGATGAAGATAAAGATAGTTCATATCCGAGGAAAGCATTTGAGTATAGGAGAGAGGAGGAGGAGTTGTAAATAAATTATTGAATTTAATAGTATTACATTCTTATTAATTGTTTTGTATTACTACGTTTTACTTTTTTTATTTACGAGTGTCCAAACAGCTCAGGACCATTATCAACAGCTAGCACTAGTAAAGATCTGTGTTTTGATCATAATGTAAGGTAATGACTACAGCAAAAACTTGTGTTAGCAGTCCTCAAAGTATCGTTTGAGAATTTGGAGCATAAGCTTCGTAAAATCTTATATTGTAAGCCTTTAGTAACACCAAAATTATATTGACCCAAAAAAGTTCTTAGTCCCTATAAATAATATCCTCTTCAAGGTTTTGACAAATGCGAATAAAACATGTCCACCTCAAAAACTTGGCCCTTTTTTAGGCTTCCCAATATTTACAGGATTTTCATTGCTTTGACAAGTAAGAAAGCTTCAAGAGAAAACATTGTGGGTTCACTGTAAATCATATTTGCAAATATATTCGTTATTTTCTATAACTTTTTCGAAATGATTTTGCAAATATTGAAGCGGCCTTTTATGGATTTGCGAGTTGACAGAGCACTCACACAGTAGCAAAGTGCAAATATAGGACCCATTCAATTGGATCGCCTAAGCACTTGAACGTTGTGTTCTAGAATTTTGTGTTTACTTTTAATTTATTTTTCCAACCATGCGACTGCGTGACCATCGACCATCAATAAACAATCAACTTCGGATCCTAAGGCTTTCTAGTCGTTGAGTTTACTGAATAAATGAAATAAATTGATTAATGATCCGCTTAAGCTCCAATTCACTTACTACATATTACAGGTCACGCATGACTAACATGATGTAGATAATAAATCAGATGATTTTATTATTCATGTAAAAATATCTATCGTGCATTCTTGGCTACAGAAATTTTATTGTGTGAAGTAATTTGAGGCAGGTAGGTACAGGTACTATACCTTTGTAGCCTATGTTTTTTTTTTGTAATTGAAATGATATGCTAGGATTAAAATAATAAACAAATACACATTAAGAGCAAAAATATCTTTTAACGACACAATCAGTTTTATTTTGTTCTGAAAAAATAATGTGTCCAATATTATTTTAAAAAGGTATTCAGTAGACGCCCGCAGCTCCGCTCGCGTGGGATTTGGTTTGCCACTAAAATATTTTGTCAACATAAATTATACATTTTATGTTGCCCAGAGTCAAATTACCTACATACGTAGATTTTATGTTGCCCATTGATTTACTGTCTTGTAGTGACCTCAATCATATTGACAAAGCTATTTGTTATTTTATTGCGATCATTTGGAGTCAAACGTTGCAGGCTCCGGTAATCGCTCACTATCTAGCCACACGCCTGCTTGGCACCGACGTAGTATAAAAACCCTTTTCTTGTGTACGTATTAATATAACGTTTAAATTATTATAATTCACCCCTTCACATTAGCATTGCGAGCTTAGTGCCTTTGCATTCTGCGTACGCGAGGCTGGTTCTGCGAGTAATTGCTCAGGATTACTACACTTATTAAGGCTTGTAAGCCCATCGCGTACGCTTTGAGATTCTAATTTCTTCAAGCCATATCATTCATGTGAATGTAAGCTTCGTAAATTGTAATTGCGTGTATTAATAACTTAAATGAATGCGTTGACTGGAGCAAAGGCCTGGAGTCGGTCCGACCAGGTCACAGAGTCAAATAGATTTATGAAGATGGCGCATCTCGTTGGTTGTATCTATTTAAGGAGGCAGGTACGCATGTCAGTACAAATGACCTAGCGTTCTCATTGCGTGGGTTATTAACTCTTATCTCCAGAGAGAAAGGTCACAAAAAGCTTTTAACGTAAGTCTTAGTTTACATAAAGCCTACCATTAAAAATAAATGGTTAAACCTATCAACTGAAGCATAAACAGAGGAATGCTTTTGTTAGATACTACTACTACTATCTCCGATGGCTCGGCGACCCGTGTGTCTTAGCCTCCAATACAATATTTCTCCGCTGGTTCCGCTGACTGATTTTACATTGACTTGATTCCGTACTGAAAAATTTGAGGTCCGTTGATATTGCATTTGGTAGTGACCCTGCTTCATAAGCCAAAAGTCGTGGGTTCGATCCCCACCCTGGACAAACATTCGTATGATGAACACTTGTGTTTGTTCAGTGTCTGGGTGTTATGTATGTATTTAAGTATTAATTTGTGATCCCCTGTTGTCTGATATCACAAGTGCTTGAGCTACTTAATGCGGAGTTAGGTCAATGTATGAGATGTTGTGTGAATTTATTTATAAAAAAAAAACTTGAGGCTGTTCAACTACGTTATCACTCTCTAGTTTAGTAGACAGTTAGGTAGGCAATCAAGTATAAATAATAACATTTATTTTCAGGAGTTTTAATTCAGCCTTTTCCTTTTATATAAGTTCGAAATAAAAATAAGATTTATGTGACTTGACTGTAATTCATTCTATAATTTATTGTATCAGTTATTTAACGG
The DNA here is from genome assembly GCA_014851415.1 of Cnaphalocrocis medinalis. Classification (NCBI taxonomy): domain Eukaryota; kingdom Metazoa; phylum Arthropoda; class Insecta; order Lepidoptera; family Crambidae; genus Cnaphalocrocis; species Cnaphalocrocis medinalis. The sequence continues at coordinate 5,652,744 of CM026295.1, forward strand.
AAGTAACATTAAGGGATACTTTGTAGGCTCAAACAAAATATAAAATAAAAGTCGGTTCGATCAAATTGGATAACAAACAATTTGAGAAAATACCCAATTTCGATCACTGGAATTGGGTCGTCATGAAAAATAATACAATTTCACGGCTGCTTCTTTAGAAAACTCAAACCTTTTGAGTTTTCTAGGAAATATTATTTATGTACATAATCAATTTAAATTAAATGTTTTCGGAAAGAATTTTTGAAAGAAATTTTCCTTATTATAAAAATCACATTTATTTTCCACCATACAGAAGAAGCGAGTGAGAGAGAGATAAAGGGAAAAGGAAACGGAAAAACGCTTTGAAATATTGTCTCACGTTTGTCTCTTCACAATAGACAGCTAGCCTAATATTCCGGTGAAGTTGCACTGTAAATGGAGCAGTCGCTGAAATATTCAGGTAAAAGGCCAGAATTGATAGGTTGGTTATGCAGGACGGTTCGAGTGACAGATCAGAAATTGACTGTGTCAATTTTCAGTGCCAGTTAGGGCTAACGCGATGGAGTGTTCAGGAAGCACCTCAACCATGCATGGAAGGAAATTGGCAGGAGCAATCTAGGAAATTTTGTGAACTATCTTAACGGAATCAAGTTATCCCCTAAACTGCAAATTATATGGAGTTACATTTTTGTAACAACAACTTTGTGTTTATTTCTATATTATAATGTATACACATAGGTACTCATGTCATGTGGAGTTATCTTTATTGGACTTTGTATAGTCCTTATGTTTGAGCCACAAGTGCTGTATTGCACTGCAGGGCGGTCCTTGACGTGACACTGACTGCACACTATTTCGTCATCATCAATGTTCTTTTTATCAGTTTAGAGTACTTCTTGAAGTGTCATTCATTTCTTTCTTTGCACGGGGCCTTGAAATCGGAGTCTGAAAATACATGGAATTTTGTCGGACTTTTTTCCTAAGTTAAGAGCAATATTTTGTTGCTAGAAATTAATTATATTCATGAGCTTGGCCTGATCTTCAGCTTGTGATATTTATGTATACATAGGTACATACTATTCTAGAGAATAGTATGTATTACTGTATTACTATTTTATAGAATAGTATGTACCTAGTAGAAAAAAAACTTCCTGTAAATAACTTTTTTAAATCAGAATCTCAATATCGCTCTATATAAGTATCGAAAGTGGTTACAAGTCGAATTTATTGGCACAAAAAGCGTATTTACAATCACTTAAAACATCGAGAAGCGTCACAACTCCCGTTTAATCCTTGGAACGAGGCCGCGCGGCTGAGCGAGGCAGGTGCGCGCGCGACGCGCATCACTCACCGCGCGGATTGATCTGCAGGGACCAGGTGAGTTTTGATGAGAAACAGGGAAAAAGGGGGAATTCAATTTAATCAAAATCACTTGGATATCTTTGTCAGAGATTGCGTCGTTACTTCCCACGTACATGTAAACGAAAGATCGTAGGCTTGCGGTTCTCGAATGAGTGAGATATTACGTCCGATGATATTATGGTTGGATACTGGATATTGCTCAAGTGGACTGTGTCGGTGGCGCAGTGAGTAGTGGATTTCTGCGGTTGGGGGCAGGGGTTCAATACCTTAGTTGGGCCAAAATTTGTATCTGAGTTTTTCAGTTAAAACATTCTCAGTGTCTGCACGAAATATGGAAGATGGCGGTTTTGTAGGAAATAACGTTAAGCTGTTGGTCCTATAGCTGTATGCCATCAAAATTTGAGAGTATAGGGAAAAGACAGTAGACGTGTGTCTGCGCACACTTGTTCACTACATGTGTGAGCGACCAAGGTTGTATTGTCTGTCTATTATTATCTTAGCACAAGTTGAAGGCTAGAGTAGTTATTAAATTAGTAGCAATCGCATTGCAATCGCAACGATGGTCCGCGCGACCAATTAGGGTGCCCGCGGTACCGCTGTGACGTCACATGACGCGATATTAATCAGCAATCGACACAGTCAACTCCGGCCCCGTGAGACTTAGCTTTAGCCGAGGCGGGTCCCTTGATAAATTAAGGACTTGCACTCAAATATCACAGCGGGGTTGATTCCTATATCATAATATGCCGCGCAACCGACGCCGCCTCCACTTACCAGTGAAAGAAAGTGATATAATAGTGGACACTTTAAATAGTTTCTTTTTTAAGAACAAGACTAAGTTAATGATCGTCATATTATGAGCATGCTTAGGCCGGACTTTTTAATGAACTTTTTGGAAATTTATTTACTCTGTACAAATATGACGATTAAAGTCTGTTATTAATGCTCCATAAAGCATATATAATATCGTTTAAGCCAATCTATCGCTAATAGCATTAGTTTATGTTGATTAAGTATTGAAAAACGTTTTAACCATTGGAGCTTAGATAATTAGTTTGCTCTCTAGAAATATATTGTTTTAGCCTAAAGCTAGTATACCTAGTTGTTAAAACAGATAATATTTGTGACGAGACTTGAACAGTATTTGCAGTATCATTTAGCCTAGGGGCCATATTCTGTTTAAAAACGCGGGGGCAGCCATTTATGATTTGATATCTCCCTAATTTTACTCCTTTATGAAGAAAATGGTAAGTGGACCCTTGCACGAGAGCTCCAGAATGTTATCTATGCGAGCACATATTGACTACGACTACTCTGGCAAGAGTGACACAACTGAGAACAAGAAGACCCAATTTCCTGCGTTTCCTCGTAGTGGCTTCACTGCCTGCGTCCGCAGTGTGTGCATCAGGGGCCCAGTGATGTATCGCTGCATCATTGCGTCCTATCTCGCCTAATTGGATATCCGCGGTGCAACTCTGACACACGTTATGTTTCTGAATGTATGAATCTGCTTCTAGCATTATTTTGTGATGTTACAGTCAATCAGTTTTATAACACATAGTTTTCTTGAATGACCCGAATTGCAATACGATAAGTACGGTCGGCAAACGTAGGTATCTAATTTTACTTTTAAGAAATGCTATTTTATACCCCAAAGTCTAGAAGTTGGTGGTCTTATACCCTCGATTCCCTTCAGTCCTGTCACTGGTGTCTCATTAAAATATGAGAAGGTGTTAGAGTGTGTAGGTACTTGTGTCTGCGCACAAACTGGTAGATCAATATGTATAATTCAGAGTCTGCGTTGTGTGTGCATCATCGGCAGAGTGATATATCGTTACACCACTGCATCTGCCGCCTAATTGGAAATCTGTAGCGCAGCCTGACACACGACATGCCACGACATCTGTTTCTTTATTAATCACGAACATATTCTCGATTTTACCGACCCGTTCAGCGCAGTGGTGGGCGCCGGTTGATTAGTATGAGGCAGACCCAGTCAAAAGTAAGCCAAGAGAAAACACGCATCTTCTAGGCAAACGCGTATTATCCTGTAGTCTTAACAAAAAAACTTTGTGAAGTTTTGTAAGGCGCATTCATATGAAACATATAACTTAAGATAAAATATAGTGGGCTAGAATTGTAACTACTTCAAAAGGACCATTAAGCGCCCAGTAAATTGTAGGTTCCGGTGGCTTTAAAGGCTTTCAGGGCTATTAGTAACCAACTGAGACACTTATAGGGCTATTTGTAACAGCAGCAGGATGATGATGGTGTAACATTAACTCTTAGCTTCGCGCACCCAGGCAATAGAAAGAAAATTATGGGTTTTAAGAAGTGAAAGTATGGTATTTAATTAAATGTAAATTGGCGTTTAAACTCGCTATGTCTTCATTTTATATTTCTTTAATTGTGGGAGAGCCATGGTCCGGCATGAAGGGGCCAGCTCGACCGGAGGGATACCACGGCATCACAGAATACCCGCGTGAAGCAGCGCATACGTTGTATTTCGCCGAATAATTGAGAACACCCGAAGCTCAAATCGAGAGAGGGGAATTTGAAGGTTGGCGGTGCACTGGTATCCTTAGGCGGCGGTAATCGCTTACCATCGAGTCCATCTGCTCGTCTGCCACCTATAACATAAAAACGCATTATGTATGTGAAAAAAATATTTAAGTTACATGCTAAATAAAACTCTTCAGATTTAAACTACGAGTATCAAACAGAAGTGTGACTCTATTCTGCAGACACATACGATGCAATACCTTTGCTTTCAATAACCGGCGCACTTACTGCACTAACGCGTCGCATCCTTTGTGCGCGCGCCCACTCAATTTGCAATAACCTACAACTGCATCGGCTTACTGCTCTCGCGTGCGCCGCGATCAAATACTATAGCACGAGTCAACGGAGCATTCTTCTGTTATACGCGGCAATCTTTACTCTCTCCGAAGGTTTGTGTTACTCGGCTATACTTGTCAAAATGCTGAGATTATTATGTGCTTTATTCCGCAGTAATTTTGAGTAACTTATTTTACTTACCTTAAAAAAGGTATTTACAGATAGGTACTGCTATGAATTATACATTCTAGTAAATATAAATGATCAGGCAAGTTCGTACGTATTTTATGTTGTACAAGCCAGATTTTCCCGGTTATGTCCATATTCATAATTTTGAAGCGCGTTCGTATCCACAAAACTACCATCGCTCGTAGCATGTAATGATATCTCACTATATTGTATCTACTGTAGGTATATATACTGTTTTGTGTGACTAATAAATTAACTCTCACTGGCATATAAGGCAAAGGTCACTTATTACATTTGCTACTTTACATTATTATATGTAAATCAAATGAGTCTGGCACCAGTCTAAATGCAACCATAGAGCAGCACTCCCGCAGATGGCAGCCGCATATGGTTCTTATCTATAAGTAAAAAGATTTAATCTGCTTAATGCATTATGCTAAACCAGATCTTGGCACGACTGTGAGCGGAACTACAGTCGTATTCTTTTTTTTATATTCATGCACTGTAGTTTCTTGTGGTATTTCGATTTTACGCAAACGATGGAAAACCAAGCAAAACATCTACCTGTTGCTACAATGGTGTCCGCTGCCCATGTCCGTTTAATAATAATAAAATTTAAATAAAGGAAACGTTTGAGAGGTTTTATAGTGATATTTAATTCCAATTTTTGTTCTTAAAAATACATTTATAAATTGTTTACTACATTATTCCTGCTTTCCAATCCAGGTACTATGTTGAATGAGTAGTCGTCAATGTACCTACACTTTGTTGTATTTTTTGGCGCCGACGAAAAATTTATTAATTATATTATTAGGTATCCTAATTACCTATAATGAGTAAAGTTAAATTAGAATGAGGTTTATTAGGTATTCTTATTTTTAAAATTTTGTTGGTTTTTTACACTAAATACTAGTTAAGGGTTAATATCATAGATAAAAAGTTTAATATCATGGATTTTTTTTATAAACACAATAAGTATTGTTACTTATATATCACTAAACCGATGGCGCATTTGGTAGGTGACCCTGCCCCATGCGCCAAAAATCGTGGGTTATATTCCCATCCTAGACAAACAAATTAATGTGATGAACACTTGTGTTTGTTTAGTGTCTGGGACCGGGGTGTAATAAAATGTATTTAAGTATAATATTTTGCCATTCTTCTATTGTCTGACATCTGTAAAACAAGTGCTTAAGCTACTTTAACAGAGAGTCCGGCCATTGTACGAGATGTTGTATGAATGTTTGTGAATGTATATTAAACCGTATTTGAAGTGAACAATAAAAGCGTTAGCAAACGTACGGCCAAACACAGCGATGCGATACGCGGGAAAATATTAGCTCTTGACGACTGCTGCGCGCGGCGGGGCCCGGCGCGAGCGCTTTGATATGGCGCGCGTAAATGCGAACACTCAGTGAATGTTTACGGATCATGCTTTTTTATGTGATAGACGGCAGACGAGCAGACGGATCTCTCTCTTGTAGCGTGTGCAGAAAGATCCTAGACTAAGGAGAGAGTACTGCTCGAGCGCACAGTCATGTGCTGTATTAGTTCACGCACTAGATGGGGACGAGAGGTGTCAAGCAAGTCAAGTCAAGCAGCTGCCTTAGAACCAGGCCGTGGTCACGCATTACAAAAACCATTTGAAACGTGTAATTTTTATCACAGTTCCCCCACCGCCGAGCGAATGGTAAAAATACGTACATAGATTTGAAAATTCAGTGGCGCATGCTCGGATTCGAATCTACAACCTCCCATATGGAATGAAATCGTATCCACTGCCATCATCGCTCTCATGTCTATTTAGCAGTAATTCTGGAAATGCTGCGGCTCATGTTAGCAACGTAACGTGTTAGATTGGCAACGCCTACATCATGCTGGCAAAGTTACGCCCCATATTGGCATGTTGTGCAACGATGCCGAACCGAGTTGCGCCTGAATTGTTGTTGAGCTTATAATTTGAGTAAACCTACATGTTTCCTCCATGCGCATCCCTCGCAGTGCGCGGGGAGATCTCTTTATATGAATATTGTGCTGATATTACATCTGGGCGCGCCGCTCGCTGGCTGCGACTGCTCCGCTAAACGCATACAACGAGTGGCTGCATCCCACATGCGTATTTAAATTGTAAAGAAATAAGGAAGCCGTAAAATTATCCGTGCTTCATATTAAAATTAAATTGATATCACATATATTTATTAACAACTCTATTATGAAGAAATTTACACATTTTCTAGAAATGTGCAAACTCTTCGTCGTAGTCTGAAATTAGTCGTAGTTATAAACACCCCGATATAACGATAGTTTAGTCTAATAGTGAACCTGTCTACATATACGTCACCGACAATTGTCAGCGTAGTAAAATAGGGGCGTACCGTAACCAGGCTTTACAGACAGACATAATGTACAGACATATTTCTCCGTGCAAAACAAATAACCATTGATACTCAATGAAGACACAAAAACAATTATACCTCCAACTCTTTGACCGGACGAGCAAAATTTCAATTTGGCGAACATTAATTAAACAATACTCCTCGGATTAATCAAGACATCTTGAAGAGCTCGGCGACACTCCGCGCAGCGCAAAAACTGTCGCAGCCACGGTCGCCACATTAGTGCCAGGGACTCGGGCAAAAAGATCGCCCCGTTTCTTTCGCTTCCTCTCCGGTAATCGCCCATGCTGTTTGCTACGCGCTCACTTTGTGGCTTCTTTGTAGAGAAGAAGTTCTTCAGGTTTGTTTGATCTCGCTATTGTAAGTGACAGGCGTTATGTGTAATTCTTTCATTGTAACGCAGCAAACTTATTGTCCGCAACCGGTCATCTTACTCGCGTCTTACCGGTCATATTACAACTTTATTCTTAGGATGCGACAGGTATATTTTGTTACGGGACAATTTTTTGTAGCCCTCAGACTTCATCATTTGGCCATTGAACATGACATCCATTAGACATATATTTTTGCCCCTTAAGTCAAGAACCAAGGTGTACGGCCTGATTCCAACCCTGTCTGTAGGACGCACAATGAATACCGTTAAAAGAGTATAAAAATGGGTTCACAATTTCCTTGCCAGAATTTCTGGCTTGTTTAATTTTTTCATCAAACGCTTTGGCCATTGCCATAGTGTTTAATATTTTAACTTCCCGCTCGAGGCGGAATGGGCCGGCCCAGGGGATGAGAGGCTGATCCCTTAAATGACGCGGAATGGAATCAAATTATCTTTAAAGGCCTTCGACGGTAATCAGCGCGGCGCCTAACGACCTGCCACCGGCTGATTGTTATTTGACGGGAACACCTCGCCCGGGTTCGATTCCCGGCGGGTCCATATTACCAACCTCTGGAATTGGTTGCGATATTGCTTTGAATTAGAATTAGTCTATGATCCGCTTTTGAAAGTACCTTCGCCCTATCAGTGCCCTCAACCAATAAGTCGGTAATGTGCTATGTTTTATTAGTTTTGTGCTGTTATGGTAAATCGGGATCAACAGCTTTATTAGGTCTGGACTGTTCGATGGAGATGATACCAATAATACGGCGGATATCAGCCAAAGAAAATATATTTTTGCATTTTCCAATTCATAAACGAATTTATCAAGATACACAGTATAAATAATGGTATTATTTACTTAGTTTTTAATAAAAGACAATATTTTTTGTAAAATTAACGAAGAGTTATATTCCTGTGGAATCTCAAGAGCTCCCAACGTTTTCCCTTTCCCCCTAATTGGGTTCCGGTACTATAATGGTCGGTGCATGGGCTTGGTGAATAAATGATAATTATTGAGACTTGTTGCAGACTTGTTTGTTTATTCTAATAAATTATAATAGAAATACGTTCAGTTTGACATGACAGGTACCTTCACTCATTCAGCCAAATATATCGCCTCGTTATTACTCTGGTGGAGCTGGCCCTTTCATGCCGAAGTGTGGCTCTCCCATGATTAAAAAGGCCGGCATAGCATTCGCACTCCTGTCGGCGTAGCTGCTGTTCATGGGCGGCGTCGACTTGCGTTATTATTTCTCACACAAGAAAAAACTTGTGAAAAAAATTCTAATGGAGATATAGGTATAGTCAGAAAGCACGCAACCAACTGTCAACAGCTACTCACCGATTTCGATGTCCAGTGTCGGTGTCGATAAAGTCACAAACGCCTGTCGATAACCCACTGTGAAAAAACACACAGTATCCTGCGCGTTTGTAACACGGTTACATTTGTAATTTAATTTGGGGCTCTACTGTGTACTCGTGTGAATACGTCAAAAAGGTTCAACTAGAAATTGTTAAAAATACAGATAGCTGGTTAACAGTTTTCAAAGCACCTACGTATGTATATCATAGTGATTTGGCGGGATATAAAAGGTATAGTAAAACGGCTGTTAGTCAATGTACTTTATGCAGTTTATAATTGAATAGTGGCTCGCCCTCACTTCGTTCTGGGACTTACTTAGCTATAGGTTCCGACCTATCCCAGTAGATGGCGCTAGGTGTCGATAACATTGCGCAAGTATTTCGTCATTTCGGATTACGTATAGGACTAGGTGGTACCAAAGTTATCTCTTTATAAAATAGAACAAATACAAATACAAAAATCTTTATTTGTGAAACATAGGTTATATACATAGGTGTTATTTTATTCAATAGATAAGTCCACTGTGCTCTGCTTATCAGCATACAAACGAAACAAGCAAAATAATAAAATCTAAATAGAAACTTTATATAATTAAAAATGTCAAATGTCAAGGATATTTAAGTATTAAGTTTAAGTTGAGTAAGGTATTGTAAATATGTCGGAAATTATAACAAGATAATGTTCCAATATATATACTTGACACATCAAAGTAATTTTCAAATGAAAAATAGCCTTTTCTTTCAGTAGCAGTTTCACAGCGACAAAAATATTAATATTGTCTTCCTAGTAATATTTCGGATATCGTGGGCGATGCACTTTCTTCCTAATATTTCCACGGACGCCAAAGTGACATGACCGGAGAGAATCGGGCGTAGGATCAAAGGCTTAAAGTGGTTTTGGCGGCGTGTATTAGGTCACCCGCTTTCAGATTCCGGGAATTTCGAACAGAAAAACCCAGAACCGATGTGGCTAAAGGCCGAGCTAGACACTACCATCGAGGCTGCCAGCGTAACCGGCTTGTGCAGATTAACTAGAGATGTGATAATGGCTCCTAATGGAGGCAAAAAAAAATCCGGGTTGTAAACCAAACAAGCCGGCTGTAAAGAGTTAATAAAGAAGATAAACAAGGAATCCGATTTGTTTCCGCGTCGCGCACAGGAGAGCCGGATTTACCCCGTGTTGTGGCGTTATCCCCTGATTGATGGCGGCGGGTGGGCAACCGGTTGACAATGCCCTTGCAGCCCGAACCACCCGACACTTCGGCCATCGGGCGAAGTGTCGTACATCGGGCGGAATCCCTTTTTGACGGAATATCCAAATGACTTTTAATAAATGTTCAGTTCTTAGAATAATAACTATTATTCTAAGGTTCAGTTACTAAGGAAAATTAAATAAAAAAAATTTAAGCTTGACGTCAATTTTAGGGATGACAGAGCATTTTGCTAGATTTTTAGTTTAATCAAATTAGTAGGTAAAATCTAATTTCTACTAATCATTCTCATCATCTGGATGGATAGGGGTCCAGTTAATGAACATGATATAAGAGTCACGGATTTATGAAACGGTTTGGCTATAACAGCAATTTGTTTATGAAACAGGAAGGTCATGGTCATAAGCTACACCAGAAGGAGAGCGAAAGCGTTGCCGGCCTTTTACATCGCTCTCTGATTTCGCAAAACGTTCATGGGCGGCGGTGATTACTTATCATCAGGTGACCTGCTTGCTTGTCAGTCTACCCAACAACGTTTAATATTATTAATAGTTTGTAGTACAATCTCGATAAACTGTATACGAGAACCTTGTCAAAACAAAGGGCAGACAGTGTCCGAAGCCCGCACACCTAGTCTCAGACCGCGTATTTGCATAGATATTGTCCACATTGAGATACATGGCCCCGGCCCTCGGTCCCTCTGCGGTGACTATTTTATTTACATTCTACAAATACGACAAGAATATGTTACTAGAGGCTAGTAAATTAACTTTGAATAAGAAATAGGTATAAAATGACGTGGTTATTTGCGCGCTAGCAAGGATAAAAGCGGGCCAGTGTGGCAGTGCCAAACGGATGAGATACCACGTCGTCAACGTATCCGTTGTAACTGCAACATGCGCTGTTTTTGCTTGACATCAGGCTAAGGCGAGTCATTATACTGTTACTATAAAAATAGGAAACTCTAAATAATAAATAAATTGAGACAATATCACATACATTGTCCTGATCCCAAGGTTAACTAAGGTTTTCCCTTGTGCTATGGAAACCAAAAACAACGAAGGAACTACAAACACCCAGACCCACCACAAATGTCTGCTTCATCCACAAACATTATGTGTGGTGCGGGAATCGAACCCGCGACCTTTGCATCCAACTGGCGCTCTTTCAAAGGAACTTTTTCAAAGCGCCATACAGTTCACTTACCATATGATTACTATCAGACTAAGGCGAGCAAACAAACCTACTGTGTAATATGAAAAAAACCATGGCATAAGTTAAACGTCCATCATGGATAAATGTCATTGAACGTGACCCAACACGCACAGAAACTTGGCCATATTTTATAATTTGCTGCCTACCCCCAGCACACAAGTAAAATTGTGTGTAAACGTTTCACCTCGGAACAACGTTGCTCTCCACAAAGTATTAGATAAAAATATTTAAAAAGGCTCTTCGCAACCCTTTGTCTGCTTAACCAAACTAAACGGCGGAGATAAAAAGCGGGTTCTCAGCCGCCGCCAACGAGCGGGACATTAAAAATTTAAGCCCAAAGAGATAGTACTGTACGAGTACATGTCGCCGTCATATCGTAGATTTGCTCGCTTCATAATTTCACGAAATGGTTGCATTTCATCACAACAAGCAACTTATTTAGGTCAAATTATTAAATCATTTACACTTCACGATTTTGGTTTGTGATCGTTTGCCACCTATCACTTAAAAAAAAAATGTCATCGATATTTGAACGGATCGTGTACCTATTAATAGGCTATCGGGAAGAATTAATGGAAATCCTTGTTTATTAAATTGTCATTTAAATTTCACAAGCAAGCAAATACCTAGTTAGTATTAAGTAAAAAATATAACTATCATCATCATTTCAGCCAATAGACGTCCACTGCTGGACATAGGCCTCCCCCAACGTTCTCCACACGATCGGTCCTGTGTTACCCGCATCGCAACCCTCACTTGATCGTGTGTTCTCTTTGTGGAGATCCTGCCACGGCTGCGACTTTCTATAGGTACGCGGTCTCCAGTCAAGGACCTTTCCGCCCCAGCGACCGTCTGTTCTCCTCGCAATGTGTCCTGCCCATTGCCACTTGCGTTTTCTCTTACATACCTAACTAGTAGTAGGGTTAACACATTTTATTAAGCATCAGTCAAACTAAAACATTAATACCGAAACGCGCTCCCTACAGGGCGTGTATTATTTACCTTGGTATTGTTGCCGTGCGGTAGCACTTACTCTCCCGAACACGCCGCCAGGGGGCGCTTTACGAGCGGATACATACTTACCTGCCAAGTCCTACATGTTTAAGTGTTTTAAATTGCATGAAGACGAGAAAATCGTAGCTTCCAGTTTTAAAAATAAGGTCTTAGAAACAGTCTCACAGGAATGAACGTGGCTATTTTTTTTTGACTAGGAAAAAAATGTTAGGGCCTCTGCCTTTTTTTAAAGTCATATTGCATTATGTTTTTAATTTTTCTTTATATAATCAAGTTTTTGATTTATATAAGAAATTAAAGTTTAAATGTAAGTAAGTTAAAGTTTAAAATAAGTAACTAATTCCAATTTAAGTAAATTTTTTCTTTACAAGGTACTTACTATAATTCTTTAACGTAACCTTTTTTCGCTGTAATACACCAAGTTAACAGGCAGATAACGCCTCTTGAAGTTCGTCTTTTGTTTATAGCCTATAATATTTTGTGCATTGAAGTTCAAATGAATAATAGGTAATACATGAATAACCGTATTTATACGTTATTAGCTTAGTAGTTAGCTTCATTGGTCACATGGATCTCCCTGGACAGTCAGCCCCTGCACTAGCAGAATACAGAGAGGTGACGAAGTTGACAGACAAACCCCGAGTTAACCTACTTCTCACATTCTTGGACAAACCACAGACCACGACCGTACTCCTCCAACGCTGAGTCTTCTCGAGGCAGCCCTCAAGTTAAAGACGGCTAACCGAACCGTTAATACAACAACGAAATGATAAAGCAACTGTAAGTAAGTTAATGAGCATTCCCGGCCGTCCGTTGTAGCACGAAATAAGCTCCGCCATTTTCATTTTGCGGTGTTCTAAGTTTTTCAATTTTCGCGCGGAATTCTGCCACGAGCGGTTTAAACTCGCGGAGCCCTATGCCACAGTGCACACGACAATCAGTGATATAATTCGCAAACCGCGCTGCTTATGCTTATGTAAAAGTATAAATTAGAAACAATATGTTTCGTAATTGGCCACCATTTCTTGATGCGACAATGGTATTTAGATTATTTTTCTACAAAATATAAGGAGGTAAGATTTACCTTATCTAAGATGGTTTAAAATGCGCAGATCGTGTAGTCAAATCGATGATGACACGTTTTTTATGATAGATGCTAAAAATAACGATAATGCAACAAAATACACAAAAATTGCTTATTGTGTCTTTTGTCCTTCGATCATACAAACCCTAAATATATCTTTTAATTTTCCTTTCCATGAAGCATTTTGACCCTACATGATATTCTCATTTCCTTCAAAAGACAGTTATTTTTAAAGGTTTAAAATTAATATATTAGTATTAAATGGCCGTTTACGAGAATTAGTGCTTAAAAATATTTTTTTCTCCAATACGTAAGCGGCAAACGCTATGCACTCCATTAGGATTGGTGTCTTCACTGCGAATCATCCTACTGTGCCAGTGTCCCAGCTTTTATAATATAGCTCTCTTCTGACCTGGATACCGCTTTGTTGACGCTTTCAACATTTCTTTTAGACTCAAAATAAAGCGGAAAGTTAAGGTTGTAATGCTTACTATTATACCCGTACCAGGCGAAACTGGAAGCATTCACAACGGAAAGAAAAATATAAATGTAAATGAAACTCCGTCTACAAGTGCTACTGTTTACAGTTCAGATAGTTTATTTTATACCAAGTTTATAGTATGATGAACCAATATGTATGCTTACATGACATAATACTCGTAAATAACTTCGAATAGCTGGCACTAGCGATAGGTCTCCCAACACACCCAGACCCGGGTCAATTCAAAAAAGTTTTATTCAAATTTGATCTTCGTCAGTGGCATAGCGTGGGTATCAAACGAGCAGACAGATCACCTCATGATAAGCCATTGGCCGCCGCCCGCAGACACCTGCAACACAACACGTCATAAGTGCCCCTTTCCTCCCCGTTGGGCTTCCGGTACCCTCAGTTACTCGACGAAACACATCGCAAGAGCAGAAGAGAGAGACATATAGAGAGAGGTATACTTTTTAGTTATTTATTACACTCCGTTCTAACTAGGTAGACAGTCGTTATCCCACCGAAGATGTACAAATTGGATATCGATTCGCGTGCAGTTGCAAGTGCAATGTTTTGTGTCGCGTTGACAAATCGCAGCGAGTAATGCGGTATTGTCAGCAGTAACGTGTGTAAGCTCCACAGATGCACAAAAGCGCTTTGAATCACTGACACCGGTGTTCGAACAGCGTCGCATGCTCCTGACGGGAACCCTGGGGGTTGTGAACAATTATGTGAGTCATTTTCGGGAAACGCTTTTGTGATAAGATAATGTCACACACGTAAGTTTTCTCTTTGTTAATGTTAGTAAATTTGAACCATTCTTAGTTATGCCTACAATACATTGTTTCGGCATTGCTACCATATGACTTTTTTGTGCCTGTCAACCTCATATTTGGATCTCACGGCCGCTTCCCATCAGGTGGTGAAGTCATATTGATTGTCCACACTATAAAAACAGGGGTTTTAGGGAATGATTTCAGGCCAAAAATAATAGGTAAGCAAACTATTTTTACCACAAAGTCATTAAAATAAATTACATCAAAACAACAACCATTACTCTGAATCGGGTCTCCCTTTTGATAAAGCGCATTGTGAAGAAACGTGGCAGACATTTGAGTTCAGGAAGTGGTGAGGTTTCTTTCAGAGGCGCCTCAAAGCGGATCCAGGTCAGCTCGCCGGCCGCGTAATAGCGACGTTTGTTGCTGGCTGCTACTCCGAGGGAAAACTCTTTCAAATTACAAAATGTGTGGCAGACAGCAAGTTCCACGAAGCGTTTTTACAGCGCGGTGGTTTTTGAATGTGCCAGCGCGGATTGAGATCAGTTGGCGAGCGACAATCGACAGGCGATCTAGCAAGTTAAAGAAATAAATTAAAACCGATCCATGAACAACTTAACTAAACTGGAAAGACAGAAGGGCTACTGTGCTTTTGAATGACTTTGACCACCGACTTGCGGTCCCAGATTGGCGAAGTTATTCTCGTAGAAGGGGTAGAGCTAAACTAAAAAATAAAGATTTAATATGAAGCTTTTTTAAGTTACCATGTTTCTTGTAGATACAATTTTTATTATTCTTATTTAAACGAATTGGTTTAGTTCCAATTTTTTATGTGATAGGTGGCAGACGACCAGACACCTGATGGTAAGATAGTAATTTTAGGATTGTTTAAGTATACTAGTGGATTTTGTTTGATTTTACATTCAACATGATATAAGTAGACCGGTTACTTCTATTTGGCATTAATATACTCAATGTTATCAAGTGTTTCCGTGAGATATCGTACCGCTTCGGCGTGGGATCGTTTATCATCGGCAGTCAGTCGCGGGTTTGATGCCGGGTCAGGGCGATAAATCCATGCAGTCGGCCCACTTGCAGCTGAGCTTTGTGTACACGGTGCATTTTTGGTTATGATTCAATTTTAGGCAGCAGATGTGTTCGGAAACCGCGGGAATACTTTGTCATATCACTACTGCTACGTTAGAGATGGTATTTTTACTAATAAAAACTTTTATTTTGGTTATAGCAATTCTTTGCAATTTATTCTTAAGTAAATAACGTACTTAAAAATTTATCGACAGGTTCAGGTGAGACTCGAACCTACAACCTTCCTCAGTCTGGGTGGCTGTACTACCAATTATACTAACCGAACCCTTACTAAGCCGAAGGCGAATTAAGCACTTACGAAATCCATCGGCTTTAATCATATAATCACTTAATCATGTAGCTTTCAAAAGTTTGTTTTAAAACATAAAAATAGCCCGACTATTCATACTAAAGCTTTGCTAAATAACAACCATTCCACAATGACATTTATTTCCTTAAAAAGAAACTGTTCAATATAACATCATTTGTAACTGTTATGACAATAAATGTTATTCTATTCTATTCCGAAAACGGACGCCAACGTAGGCGCCATTCAGAGCACCGTTCATGAGAACTGTTAGATTTACGGCGCAGGCATCGAACCCGGGACGGACGGCGTGATATACGGCGCTGCAGCTGCAAGCCAAGCGCGCTGGGATATCGGGGTTACCGACGAGCGGGGAAGTTTTTAGTGCTTTCTCCAATGCACGTAATCTGTGATGTGAGGCATTGGGTTAACTTGACGCGAGGTTTTATCGTGTTGATCGAAATTTTATTCAAAGGCTTGGCTTGAATGGTCGCTTAAGAATGCAGCGTGTGCTACAAAAAAAAACGATAGATTTTTACAAGATTCTTAATCTAGCAGACAACCGTCAACAAGTTAAAAAAGTTATGAGAAAATTGCACTTGATTTATCTTTAAAATGTCCCACTTATCTACTTGACTAAACTTTGTTACCAAATGAGAATTGTGCGAAACCCGATTTTAACAACGTAATCTAGATTCTTGATGATTTAGCCAGGTTATAAGTAAAATATAAAAAATGTAATAGGTGGCCAGATGAACAAACGGGATAGAAACCTAATAGAGTTACAAATGCGCTACCTTTTCCCCTCCCCCCAAATTAGGTCTTCGGTACCAACACTCACTCTGCGAAATACATTGCAGGCGCTGCTTCACGTCGGTTTTCTATGAGATATTGATGCATCCGCGGGAACGCGCGCCCTTATGGTACTTTATAGTAAAGTACGTTTCAATCGCAAATGAAGCTAGTGCACTTAAACTGCACAAACGAACCGTCTGCCTTTGCAAAAAGCAGCCGCCGGCCTCACGTACGTAGTCAGGAGTAAATCGAGCTAATTTAGCTAAAGGGAACTAGGCCCAATGTAAACACGGTGACAGTGAAGTACGAGTAATTTGTTTGGCCTAATACTATAGTATCTATACTATTTATAAATAGGTAAATTGTATGGACACCGACAGACCTTAACGAACTGAAAAGGCAAAACACTAGTGTGATGCAATCGACACCTAGCGCCATCTATAGGTACGGAGTGGAACTAATGTCCCGAAACAAAGTGAGCGCGGGCCACTAGTTATATTTAAAAGTATACCACATAAGGGGAACAAGGTGGTGAGCGGAACTCCTACCCAAACCCAATCCCCTGGAGTGTCCATCAGCGCAATCACAGTCGGATACCCTATAGTCGGGACTGGCTCGACCGTACCGCTAATCACGCTCGCGATTTATCATTACATTTTTTGGAAGTTACAATACAGACACAGGTCCTTCCACCAGCCCATGGTCCTTCCTACCGTCTCGGACATACGGACCGAATCTTGGGAGACGCTCACCAGATACTTGCTGAGGGTACTTTCCCCGGTGCGTTTGCTCACTCCCTACAAAGTCTGTGTCTGTGTCCCGCCTCAATGTCACTGGGGAGACCCGAATGGGGCGTGAAACACCACAGCACAAGCGACTGTCAGGAAAGTTACTGACTTACTACTTCTTTGACTTAGACTGAAAGTTTGATTGCAGTTTATTTACAGCTGCGTAATGAAATCTTAAACGTTTCAACTCAAGTATTGGTTTACTAGGCAAACCTGAGGCAGCGCTCGCCGACGTTTTCATATTTGCTACTAGTGTCTTTTAGGTGAAAGTGTAGGACGATCTTACGTTCATAGTCGTATTTGTGCTGCTACTATTAAAGTTTTTGCGCCCCACAGATGGCGCGCGCGTTGATGCCAGGGCTCAGTGTAAGATTGAGGGATAAATTCATGTAATTTTTTGTCTGTTCAGCAGCAACAGTTTAGACTTACGAGCATATGCAGTTACGAGCAAATTTCTTGCTTGTACCCTAGAATTGTTATACATAAACATTAAAACATTTTGCATAGTATCGAACGTTTACCGTATTTTCTCATCCTATATTAATTATGTCAAGTTTAGATATAATAGAAATAATATAATGTTACTTTACTTCAAGTCAATTAACTTTCAAAAAGCGGCCAAATGCGAGTGGGACCTTCTCATGGGCGACTCCAACTAGCAGTTGGTCTCTTTTTAAAAATTCGCTTATCTTAGAGTTCGGAGAAAATGGAGAGGCGTAAGTCGGGACATAAAATTATGTGTGCGCTCTACGCTACGAGTCTCTCAGCAAGCGCTACGGATCTGTCTACGGGGACTACGACTACAACACTTAAAGTGCTACGTCGTAGCACCGCGGAGCGAGTGCCGTGAAGTGCAAAAGCGACCATTATTTTTATCCAATATTCTGAGAAATTAAAAAGGATTAAGATTAAAATGATTTCTTAGATATGAGGATAAGGATAGTAAAAGATTATTAGAAAACAAAAAAAAAACACAAATATTCACATATAAATTATGTAAGTACTCGAATGCTGATAGGAGCCCCGAATCGAACTATCAACCCAATTCGGCGGTCATATCTAGCATCTACTTGCTGACGTTAACTGGCAAATACGTCATCTATTAACTTTCACTTGTCAAGATGAAAATATCATTTATTTGTAAATACATGAGTAAATCAAAGATAACTAAGATTTAAGTATTATGTTCTCCATTTTGTAACCACTAAAAGCGTACAAAATATATTATTTTTTAAGTTAAATATTAACAATAAAGACATAAAACTTAATAACTACATAGCTATTATGAGATACAGCCGATGACTGGTGAAAAAATCCCAAAATTTTCCTTGAAAATAAATAAATAAACAGCTGTTCCATATTCTTGTTGGCTGTTCCATATTCTACTTAGATTTTATTTAGGTAATTTGTTGATCTAACTAGCTAAACAGGCTTTATTCTTGGTATTTAGTAAGAGTTTTGGCATTTACACATTGTAAGCAAAATTACTTTGATGTAACCTATCAAACGTCTCATGGAGTTTGGGCGTAAGAAAATACGTTAAAACAGTAAGCAAAATATCGTGTTAGAATTCCCAGGCGCCTCATAAAAGTGGCAGTTTTGCGACTATCGATCAGTTTTATGACTCCTGACCTTTGAAAGTGCGTGAAATGGAACGTACTCTCATCTGTCGGGCTTGTCTAGGGAATCGGCCCGAAGTTCGCTGACGCAGCCACGGTAGATTACATCGACGCTGTTGGAACTGCCATCTATCTTAGAATGTCTATCCTAAATGACATTACACCTCTTTTCATTTTCACATTGAACTTCACAACCTCCTAGGGGTCTACTGATTTTAATGCTCAAGTTTTGTAAAGGATCAATATGAAAAGCTTTTTTATACTAACGTTTAGTCTTTTTACCAAAACTTTATGAAATTATAATATCCAACAATGGCATGCATAGACCTAACCCTAAAATACACTTGACTTAAGTCAGGAAAGTAAATAACACTACTTATTATAACTCACCAACCACTTAATCGATTAAAATTATCATTAAATAAATCCGCATAATATCCGCATGACTCCGTAGTCAGGTCACTGTAGGAGATGTTATTAATACTTAGTACGGACTAAGTAGCATAAACATTTGGGTTACCGATATCAGAAGATAAAAGAATCCCAAAAATAGTACTTTTAAATACATAAAAGCACCCAGATACTGAACAAACACAAGAATTCATCGCACGAATGTTCGTCCAAGGTGATACCCACATCTCATTAATTGACTCCGTACTAAGTAGCTTAAGCACTTCCGTTACAGATATCAGACAACAGAGCAATTACACACCCAGTCTCTGTTTGTTGAACAGATAAATGTTTGTTCAGAGTTAATCTATTTTCACTTTGAATAAATTTCGAAATTCAATTTGAGTATACATATATCAAATAATTCTTTAATTTAGTCTTTAATCTTAAACATGTTCAAACCTATATACCTCCTCGGTAATCAATCAACTTTTTTGTCCCAGGCAACATGTTTTATCCGTCCAAAAATATCTCCAAGGAAACATATCAAGACGAAGCGGGATGTAAGAGTGAGACGCAGCAGTTCCTCAGCCGATGCCCGCTCAAAGTCTAGATAAGCCGCGACTCAGGCGCCGAGCCGAACGTGCACCGTGCATCACCGCGCACACGCTGACAGACTAAAAAATATAAGCCCATCAAAAATAAATAATATTAAAGCGATGAAACGAGATGAAACGAAAAGTAATTTACTTTTGTGGTAATAAAAAAAAAAGAGATGATGTAATATTCGCATGGCGGTAACCAGATTCGGAATTAAGAACATACATGATAAAATACCATCAACATGTAAAATCACAAACTAGGAGTCTGTCTGAGCTGTTGTTTACTAGTCATACATAAAACATTGCTTAGAGTACGAGTAAATATATTTATTTAGTGTTTCTTTAGTGATGTTATTAATGAACATATTGATAATTTGTACATTAAAACACCAGCACGTGACATTATTAGTCAAATATATTTTTTACATAAAAGTGGACATTCATGGCATGCCGGACGAGCGTAGGTCCAAAATATTCCCTAAATGCATGGCCTTAAAATGTAAAATATCTCCACGGCAGAACACCGACCTCGAAGAAAAGATGATAAGATCGATGAGTTTTAAAATGCTAGTCTACCACAGGTCATGAGCAGGAGAGGTGGAAAAACGGTAGGATGGTAGAAGAACGTAGCAAAAGAACATTGTACTCTCAAAAAAATAACATTAGGATAAAAATAAGTTTCCTAGTGGCAAATATTTTGTCCCTAAAACTTTTGTATGTGGAGCGCTATGCGTGATACCGGCGGACCGACAATCGAGTTTTGTATTGTTAAGACTTCTGAGAGCGACGCAATTGTGTTGTACTTGTAAGGGTTTAACTTAAGCCACCCACATTAGAGAATGTCACAGATCTCACGGAGAAAAATCTTACGCTTTTTATCTTACCGGTCTATATTAAATGTTTTATGTAGGTACTTATGTATATTACTTACTGGTTGTGGCTAGGAACGTAGTTATGTGTGCATATTATTATTGTAAGTGAGCGGGAAGAAAATATGACCTATCGATACTTGATCGATTACTTGAAAATGGTGAGTTCTTGAAAATCAAAATGACTACTGATGATGGCCAGTCTACTAGCCTACAGAGAATTTCGTCTATGAACATTTGAATGTTTCTGTTATAACAAGACAATGAACCAAGCTAGTAGATTTTTTCTAAGATCGCTTCTTATTCACTTCAATTAAAAATACTTTTCTTGAAATAAATGATTTTTTACCATTGCTTAGAAAGTTTGATGCGCTTGGAGTCCTAAATCAGAAAGTCATTTTAACTACCATTTAAAATATTGTACCTATATTATATACCTAATTATGAACTGTAGCCTAAATTTGTGAAGTAAAACTTACTAATTGTTTCTTGATTTGTTCGCAATAGACGTCCAGAATACAATAATTTCGTCTTCAAATTCACTAAGTACACTCATAGCTATATCAGATCCATACACTAAGAATATACGAATCAAGATGTATTCCGAGAAATCGTCCATTGAAAACCAGGAATGTACAGTACTTAGTACTGGTACTTCTCAGATAAGTGCCGTTCTGATAATTTTATAAAGCTGTAAAAAACTTGCGAACTAAAAGCCTGGACTCTCTTTGAATTGAATTAGTTGAGGAACCTTAATTATTTTACGCGCGCTGATAAAACTTGGCTTCTTTTTGTTGGCATTCATTTGAATGTCATTACTGGCACACTTTATGCTCGGAGGTACCGACTCCGGTACGTTTTGGATCTATTTTACATTTGAAGAAATTACAACTTCCCAACGTTGACTTTCTTGGCGTTAAAGCCAAATAAGAATAGAAAGATTTATTTCCTTAACACGAGATGGGTAAAATTTTTGTTAATTTTTTTTAAAATATTATTTAATGACTTTGCACTCCAAAACTAATGGCGAAACACAGCGCAAGCGATGCTTCCCGCCAGATGTCTGTGAGACCGTGGTATCTTCAACACTTCAGTCCGGGTAAATGCACGTATTACGGACGTGTGCGCTGCGGTAGCCCTGTCGAATAGTTCATATATAATTGTACCTTGATTTACTTATTAATAGCATTTATTTGATATGTCGTACGTGCCACTACTTACACACACAATGATAATACCTTTTGAAAAGATACAACATTCTATCATGCAAGTCCATCGAGGTAAGCAGCTAAGAGTGACAAGCGGTCATGTCACGCGCAAACGGGACCAGGTCGCGCGTTCACGTCGGTTACTTATTCACGCGGCCCCGCGAACTGGGCCGCGGGACAAAACGAATGCGAGGCGCTAAATAGCAAGCTATACCTGCTTCACTTTTAAGTACCATTTAAGTTGTTTTTACGAAATCATATACAGAGTCGTGTAATTGATATCTTTAAGTAGCTAGACGTAGATAAGACATTCTTATTTCTAACAAATTGATGTGCCAAAGTTATTTGCATTTTAAAGACTTAATCTGTTCTTAATTACATTAACGTAGAGTTATATAAGAGACAGGACAATTTCAAATGAGCAATGAAAAAAGTCAAGTGACAATCAGATGATAAAGCTATCAAAAAACTTTTACCGGAGATTTTTCATTGTTTTGTCATTTATATTATAACCTATCATGTCTCGTAGCACTCAAGGTCACTCGACGATTTCAGAACTTAGATTACTTACATTCAATTTTTAACCTAGTGCAGTGTATTCACATTGTCACATTAACAATATACAAGACTGTATTTAAGCAAATAAAAATTAAGGAGTATGCATATGTCCCACCTGTGCTTTGTGTTTGGAAATGGATGCATTCACGCGGGTGGTTTATTCACGCGGCCGGCTTATTCACGCGCGCAAAGGTAACTGGGCCGCGGGACAAAACGAACACGACATTAAACGGTAAACTTTAGTTAGAATGCTCTTTACATTCTGCAGCGAGTGTGTGTTTATGTAAAGAAAAACATTCAAAAATAGCGTTTAGAGTCGGTACGAAATGTCAAAGCCAATTATAGATACAATGCCTTATAAGTATCACACCACAAACATTATTTTCCTTTTAGCGGTTAATCCCGTTATCATACAAGGTACGCTTAGGACCATGATTCAAGATTTGGCAAGTCAGGTAATTAAATTGACGATCTGCGTCCTTACCTTCGTAATTCTTAGACAGCGTCGGGGAACCAAAACAAGTGGATTATGGAAAATCTTATGAATATAATAAGTTCTTTACATTTTGGCGCCGCATTATTTTATTACCTACTCTAATTATTTTATTTCTGTCACGGCAAACACGTTTTACATAGTTACATTCACCCAATATATTGAAAAATCTCTCCGATACTTGCAGATACCTTCATGATTTTCCTTCAACTCAAGCTACTAGACTAGTAGCTAGCACTAAGTATGAATAAATACGTAGATTTATTTAATTCAAATTAGGTGCTTGGATTCAACAAAGAATGTGTTGGCTCCTCAGAGCGTTTACATGCAAAGTTTAAACCAGTTATCGATTCTAGTTTACGTAACACATCTAGTAATTATAGATCCATTCCGAAACCGAATGTCTCTTCGAGTGTTAATTCGACACTTTGTTTTAATTGTAAGGAACGTGGACACCCTTTTCGGATGTGCCCTAAACCGCAAATAAAATGTACCAGATGCTTAAGAGTGGGTCATAAGGTAGAAAATTGCACGGTAAATATAGGCGACCGCGAGAACAAACAAACTATGGTTAGTACACCAAAAACCATGTGTATTACAGCAGATAGTCCCAATTCAAAATT